>SNQJ01S0093017.1:45962-56569 GCA_010110895.2 Picea sitchensis
CTCAATGTAAACTTCTTCCTCAAGTTCCCCATTCAGAAAAAATGATTTTATGTCCATTTGATATACTTTAACATTTTTGGAGCATGCATAGGCTAAAAGCAATCAGATTGCTTCCATTATGGAAACTGGGGAAAATGTCTCGTCAAAGTCGATTTCTTCAATCTATGCATATCCTTTACATAGCAATATATCTTTGTTCCTTGTAATATTTCCATATTCATTTAATTTATTCATGAAAACCCATTTTGTGTCGATCACATTATTATTCTTTGGTCTTGGAACCAGTTCTCAACTGCCATTTTTTTTTATTTGATCCAATTCTTCATTCATGGCCTTATTCCAAAATTCATCATTGTTGGCTTCTTCAAAACAGTTTGGTTCAATTGTAGACAAGAGTGCTAGGTGTGTTTGTTCTAGTGAATGGATTTTTCTTCTAGTCTCAACTCCTGCATCTTTGTTTCCAATAATCTGATCTGAAGAATGATTCTTCTATACTTATTTGCTAGGTGTCTTTGGAGATACTTGTTGAAATTGCTCTTTTGTTTCGATCAGATCCTCTTCATCTTCATCTTCTACTTCATCTTTTGCTTCTTATTCTTTGAAAAGTTGTTCCATTGATTTGTTTTTTTCTTCCTTTGATTCCGGTCTACCTGTTCCATCAATTGTTACCTTGATGCTTTCCACAACTTTGTTCAATATTAGATTGTAACACTTGTATGCTTTCCTTGTACTTGAGTAACCAAAAAGTACTCCTTTGTCCACACAAGAGTCAAAATTTCCCATTCTTCCATCTTCTCTTTTGATGTAGCATTTTCTTCCAAAAACTCTTAAGTGCTTCACATTTGTTGGTCTTCCTTTCCATAGCTCGTAGGGAGTTTTATCAGTGTTGTTTCAGAGCATTACTCTGTTTTGAATGTGAAATATTGTATGCACTGCCTGTGTCCAAAATATATCTCTCAATTTGGAATCCATTAGTATTGTTTGAGCCATTTTTTGTATTGTCGTGTTCTTTCTTTCAATAACTCCATGTTGTTGAGGTGTCCTAGTGACGGAGAATTGTCTTTTTATTCCATAATGTTACAGTAGTCCATAAATTCCTTTGAAGTGAACTCTCCTCCATTATCATATCTCAAGCATTTGATTCTTGAATCCATCTCATTTTAAACCATTTCCTTGTAGATATTGAAGTTTTCAAAAGCTTCTGACTTGTTCTTGAGAAAGAAAACTGCAGTCATTCTTGTATAATCATAAACTAATAACATAAATAATCCCTCAACTTTTAATCTGCTTGTTGTAGTTGGTCCAACTAGATCAGTATGCACAATTTCCAATGGTCTTATTGTTGAATATTCCTTTGATTTGAACCTGGTCTTTGTTTTCTTTCCTTGTTTACAATGCTTTCATAAAGTGTTTGTTGGTTTCGTGATCTAGGGAATTTCTCTGACTACTTCTCTTTTGCTGACTTTGAAAAGGTTATCGAAATGCATGTGACCCATTCTTCTATGCCATAGCCAACTTTCATCTTCCTTTCCTAGACAACACTTTTCATTTCCAATTTCACTTAACACATATATGTTGTTTGAAGTTCTTACAATTGTACCGACCAATTTCCCTGAACCTTCTCTTCTTATCTCACACTTTTGTAAATCGAAAGTAACCTTATGAAATTGGTCACACATTTGACTCACACTTAGAAGATTATGTTTCATATCTTCTACCAGTAGAACATTTTGTGCCTTTTTATTCTTGTTCCCAATTCAGACTGTGCCTTCTCAGATGATTTTAGATGAATTATCATTTACAAAGGAGACTGATCCATTTCTTTCCTTTCACAATATAAGAAATTTGTCTCTATCACCTATCATGTGTTTTGAACACCCACTGTCAACATACCAACAATGTTTCTTCTACTTAGCTTGTAGAGCGACTGTGCATTCTTCATTTCTATACTGATCTTTCTTTCTTATCCATGTCATTTTTTGAGGTTGTTCTCTGTGACTGTTATTATTCTGTTGAGGTTCCTTATGAGGGACTATCATTCTGCAATTTTTGGCCATGTGTCCAAAATTGTTGCATTTGTAACATTCCACTTCATTGCTCAAAGATTCAAACCTGTTGTAACTTATTCTTTGTGTTTCATTAGGTATTATTGAGTAACCCCTTTGTGTATGACTCTCAAAGTTGTTATTGTTCCTGTTGTTATCTCTGCAATTCATAGCTTTATGGCCAAAATTATTACATGCATAACATAAAACAAAAAATGTAATTTGATACCTGGGAGTTGAAGATCTTCTGAAAGAAGGTGCTCTTACGAATCCTTCTTATTGAGGCCTATCTGTCTATTGTTGATTCTAAAATCTAAATCTTCTCAATGGAGGAGTGTCCGTGTAATCTTCTTTGTACATCTTCCTATCCCCTTTGATTGTTTCTGCATAGATTTTTGGATTTGTTTCTTGTTTTGTTGTTTTGGAGCTTGATCCCTTTTCTTTCTGATTGTATCCAAGTGCAGACTTGTCAAGATGAGATTTTTGACTGTTGATAATGTAATCCAAAACTTTTGAGCTATTCTACATATTTTTCTTTTGAATATCCTTTCTTAGTGTGACAATCGCTGCTTCCAAGTTTCCAATGATCTTGTCCTTTTCTTCTAGTTGTTCTTTGAGAGCTTCTTCAATTCTTTTATCTTCTTCTATTTGAACCTTAAATCTTGTGGTCATTTGTTCTAGTTCTCGAGTGTCCTTTTTCTTGTCTAGTTCTTCTTGTATTTTCTTGTTTTTCTTCTTTTCTCTTTTGACAACTTCTATGACACACATTAATTCTTCTCGATAGTCAACTTTTGTCTCTTCAATTTCATCTTCGACTTCTTCGTATCCTTCTTCAGCTTCTTCATATTCTTCTTTATAGTCTTCTTTGTCAGAATCTTTTACTACCATGAATAAAACTCTTCCTATCTCACTGTCACTAATTTCATCTTCATCTGATGATGAGATGTCTTCTTTGATGCATAATCTTTTCTTGAAATCTTTCTTTGTATTTATTTTTCCTTTAAATGTGCGTTTTCATTTTGAGTAACCTTCATCATTTCTCTTTTTATTATGAGGACATTTTTTTAGCAAAATGACCAATACCATCACAATTAAAATAAATTAATGGAATCATACCTCTATACCTACCATTGGTTCCCTTGGTTAGTATTTTGATGAAGTTGGCGACTTCTTCATCATATTCTGAGACATCACTACGACTGCTATATTCTTCTTGTTCATTTTTCTTTTGCTTTGATATTTTGGATGCTTTGAAGGTTGTTTTTTTTACATCTGTATTTTCTTGTTCAGTTCTCATTTCATATGTTGTGAAGATTCCATGCACTTCATCCATGCTTATTGAGTTCAGATCCGATCTTTATTCTAGTGCTGATATCTTGGGGTTGAATCTCATAGGAAGAGATCTTAGTACATTTTGAACAATTACAAATTCTTTGATTTCTTCTCCCAATCCTATAATTGCATTCATTATTTCATCAACTCTTAAGAACTAGGTTGCAATATTCTCATCTTCCTTCATTTTTAGTTGTTCGAACTAACCTCTGTAAGATTGAAGTTTTGTTTCTATAAATTTTGTATCTCCTTCATAAATATTTCGAAGCTTGTCCCAAATCTCTTTGGAAGATTTACAATGTGGAACTTTGGTGAATATTATTTCACTAAGACCATTCAAAAGTGAATTTGTAGCTTTAAAATTATTTTGACCAAGTTTCACTTCTTTGTCATTTGTTGGTGGAACTGCTGGTAATGTGTATCCATCTACAATTGATTGCCAAATTTCAAACCCCTATGCTTGTATATATGTCTTCATCCTTATGCTCCGAAAAAAATAGTTTTGTCCATCAAAGTGTGGTATTCCATTTTTATATGAGTTGTACTCTCCATGATCTACCTTTCAGTGGTTAAACTGATTTCTGAAGGAACCTTCTCTGATACCAATTGTTGGGTTACTGAGATGGGGGGTGAATAAGTAATAGCATAATAATAATAATTTTTCTCCAAATAATCCAAGTGTTATATCAATATAGAATTATTATCCAATAATGAGCAATAAGAAATGAACAATCACACACATACACAGTACACCCGTTTTTTATGTGCAAACCCAAATCAGGACAAAACCACAAAATGATTTATCTTATATGTCTTGAAGAATTACATTCATTGGAAGCACCAACTTCTTTTGTTTTCCAGCTGCAACTGGAAGGAAGCTCCAACCCCCAAGTTTCTCAGGCTACAACTTGATGGAAGCTCCAACTCCCCAATTATTTGGCTACAACCAGAAGGAGGCTACAACACCCTATGTTCTCTGGCTACAACTGGAAGGTGGCTACAACCACCTATCCTTGCCCCATCCAACCGCCCTGAAGTAGAAGTATAATGATGGAACCAATTCCACACTATCACTATGATATATACCATTGTAAACCTGTACCAATGAACTTGATCCATGCATCAACTATGCATCAACCTGTACCTCAACCTGTAATCAACATGTACCATAAACAGGTGCATCAGCAATGCACCAACCTATACCAAACAATTTGTAGTCAACCTATACCATAAACAAGAGAAACTAACCATGTACCAATCATGTGTCAAGTACTCATCAACTATTACTGATCAATATGTACCAACATCATCAACTATACACCTTATGTATGTGCCAACTCATCAAGTACTTGTCTCAACCATGTACCCAACTTCTACCTCAACCAAAAGACCTCATCAATTTCATCATGAAAACATGATTTGTAACTCTGTAATAGATCTATTGTATACTATAACATACCTGCAAACCTTCCTTAACTTTAACAACAAGAGACTAGCATTTTGATCAAACGTTTCTTTAGTCTCACAAGACTAGTTTTGGATTAGTTAACAACCCTAACTTGAAATACTCATAACTTTGTACTTGTAATGAATAAAGATATGAAACTAATACAAAATTTTCTTCAGTGTTTTTTATGAAATTCATCCAGGTTTCACTACTTGGAACCTCTCAGAAAAGGAGTTATGGAAAAAATGGCACACCTTGTTGAATTCAATTTTATTCTAGAGAGCGACCTTGTAGAGTGTGTCCCGCAAGGAATATTTGTTGAATTGATCTTAAACAGTTGCAAAGAATACTACAGACTGTAATCTAACCAACACATTTGGTCTTATTGAATTTGGATTTTTTATGAACAAGTATGACGTTTTTACCCGAAACACATGTTCTTGACTACTTTTAGGACTAGCCGCAAACCCTAATTTCCACAGAGTGTAACCCAAAAAATACAATGAACCACAAGATTAATTTTGTATCACACATACTTGGATATGTTTCTCCAATTAAATAGCAATTTCATGGTCTAAATCATTCTAGAAAAATAATTATTATGAAAATGGTGAGATGACTTGAAAAAAACATATCTTAGAAAGCATCATCAAAATAATTTATCCTTCCTTGAATTCCGGTCTTATTTTCTTCACTTTCCTCAGAGATTAGGCTTCAATATCCATTGGGTACCTCAGACACTTGTAGGTATTCAATATTCTGAAGTGTTTCTTAAATGAGAGAGCTTTTCCTCTTATTTATACTCTCCAAGTAGCTTCCTTAAAAACATCTTCTAGGTCACTTTGCCCACTTTCCTTATTTTAGGGTTAACCCACTTCTAATTTCGCCATTAAATTTATTATTGAATTAATTTATTTTGCATTCAATTTGAATTATAGTACACTCATCACTTCACTATGTTATTTACCTTTTAAAATATCTTAAACCACTTTGACTACTTTGACCTTTTGGGGCTTCTAGATGACATATGAGGATCCTCCAACTTCGTAAGGCCATAACTCTCAAACCATGAGGAGTTCTGTGACGTTCCACATACCACCAAAAGTGGAATGACATGTAATATACATATAGAAGAGTATTCCCTGAAAATATATCAAAACACATACAGTTATGCATCAAACAAACGTGGGTCCATTACCCAAACCTGGGTTCTCCAACTTCTCATGGCCATAACTCTCTAACCATGAGGAGTTATGTGACATTCCACATACCAACGGAAATGGAATGATAAGAAATATCCATATAGGATATATTCATTGACAAATTAAATGGCCTTAATCTTATCATTCCACAAATAATCATGGGTTCTTTAACCATACTTCTAGGATAACTCAATCAACAATGTGTCTTCCCGTGAGGGATTTCACCATAAGGGGACCACTCCTCAAACCATGAGGAGTTGTGTGATGTTCCACATACCACCAAAAATGGAATGACATGTACTATCCATATAGAAGAGTATTCCCTGAAAATATATCAAAACTCATATTGTTATCCATCAAACAAACGTGGGTCCATTACCCGAACCTAGGTTCTCCAACTTCTCATGGCCATAACTCTCTAACCGTGAGGAGTTATGTGAAATTCCACATACCAACGGAAATGGAATGACAAGCACTATCCATATAGGATAGTTTCACTGAAAAATTCACTGGCCTTCATCTCATTATTCCACAAATAATCATGGGTTCTTTAACCATACTTCTAGGATAACTCAATCTGCAAAGCGTCTTCTCGTGAGGGATTTCACCATAGGGGGGCCACTTTGGAGTTCATCCATTTCTACTTATTATCAACCATGAGAAGAAAATAATGAGTCATATTCACATCAAACAATCTTAGGTCCATTACCCAACCTTTGTGCTACGGGGATTTCTTCAAGGGCTGACATCAACGACAACCAACCTTAATCAACAACTTTTTTGACCATCAACTTCATATATATATCCAAAGTTTAACTAAATTTTTTGGAAGGCTTTGTTCAAACAATTTGGGAGAAATATAAATATCAGTACAACGTATCACCCTCAATATGATCATAAAACAAATAGAACTAACAAAATAATTGAGGATATGATTAGAATGTATTTTATGGAACAACCGTCAAAGTGGCAATATTATATTTATTTGGTTGAATTTTACTAAAATAATAGGTATCATGCCTCATTTAAAATGACTCCATTTGAATCATTGTATGGTAGTAAGTGTAACACACTAGTAAGTTGGGATTATACATCAGATAGAGCAGTTGTTGGGCCAGATTCGTTAAAGGAAATGGAAGAGAAAATGGAAAGGATTAAGAAAAATTTAAAGGCTTCCCAAGAAATATTGAAAATTTATGCACACAAGAACAAAGTGTTTAGATATTTCAAAGTGGGATAACATGTGTTTTTAAAAGTGAAGATGAAAAMACGTTTGCTAAGATTAGGAAGTTTCCCAAAGTTGGCAATATGATATTATGGGCCTTTTTAAATTTCAGAAAAGATAAGGATAGTTGCATACATGATAGCATTTCTTGCATCCATGAGAGTGAAAATTTTATTTCATGTGTAGTTMTTAAAAAATAATGTTCCTATCCCTAACCACATAATTGATTGGATTGTGATCCAGGTGGAGCACGAAGGGGATTTTCGGGGGATGGTTATCCTAGACTAGAAAGTCAAAGTGCTCAAGAACAAATGCATAGGGTTGCTAAAGGTTCAATGGACCTACTACGGTCCTGAAAATGCTACATGGGAGCATGAATAAAACATGCATGAAGAATACCCACAAAGTTTTGACAATTTTGAAGAAAATAAAATGCAAAACTCAATTTTGAGCAGCTAGAGTTTCAAAACCATATCTTAGAGTCCTAGCCAACAATGTTGGGGACCCTAATAAAATAATTGCAAATTCCTTGGGTTATCCCTGATAAAATAATGGTTCATTCCTTGGGTTATCCCTGATAAATGAATGGGTCATTCTACAGGTCTGCAGGTTGAAAAGAATGAGATATTTTGGTTGGAATTGTTGTTGGAGTATAAAATTGCATAATTTTTTATTTTCTAAGTATTATAATGTAAATTTTCATATATGAATATTGAAATAGTTTTCAAGAAGGACGAAGAACAATTGTAGGGGAGGGGTAATGTAACATCCTCACTATAATCCCAAACTTAATTAATTCTTAATGTATATATAATATGTGGCTACGGCCAAACGATGTGGTATGCAAATTGTATTTCTATGTTTCAATAATAAAATGTGATGCCAACTGCTAAGGGGACATGGATAGATATGGGGGATGAATTAATACAGAAGAGAGAGGAGTGTCTAAGGTAATGGTTAAGAAGGGTCCAAGGGGGAATTACCCATGTCTATTAATTCACCCACATTCCTAAATTTTATTATGACTATGTATTAAACTATAGTTTCTGATTTAGGGTTGCCAAATCCAATCATTGAATACATGTAAAAGGGTAGGTGTGAGAAGTCACATCCCATAGTTATTAGGAACATGGGGTTTGACTACAATAAGCTTACGAAAGTGTGTGAGTCAAGAAAGGAAACAAAAAGGGAGGAAAATCGTATGGGTTGGGACAAAAGCTTGAGACAGTCAATGTTTTTGCATGGACAACAAGTAGAGAGCATAAAAGAGAGTTTGGAGATGGAATATCCATAGAGGTTTAATTATAGTGCATGTTGGATTATATCTAGAGTGTTTTGGAGATGAAAATTTAAGATTTGGGTTGTCAGTTCTGAAGAGTGAACTCTTGTGTGAGTTTCATTATAACAAAAAGTGTTTGTTGTTGTTTGTTGGTAGTTTTCTTAGCAGCAAGTTCCCTTGAGTTTCTAGTTGAGATATTTGTGGTTACCTATGCTAGAGAGACCCTGATAAATGATTGGGACACCTGAGGCACTGATTAGGGGTACATTCTTGTTGAACCCCTTTTGCGCTCCCCCCCTTTATTATGTTTTTCCTGCTTCTTTCATTGCCTCTTCTTTTCCCCCTTCCATACCTTCCTTGTTCTGGTTTTCTCTTTTTCCCTTCTTTTCCCCTTTCTTGGTACTATCGTAATTATTCATTTTTCACGTTCGTATACTTTCAAACTCACAAACTCCCACACTTGAATTATCTTCCACTCACCCATGTATAAGTCCGTCTAATAGGTAGAATATTTTTGCACCTAAAACTTTCATACTTTCAGATCTGCAAACCTACATGATGCACCTACACTCTCTCCATTGTCCTCTGGACACTTTCCAATACTTATACATTTCATACATTCAAGATTTCAGACTTGTGGACCTTCATACTTGTGGTTCTACCTTTTTATACTAGTCGCCAACCCTGATTCTCCACCATTACTTGTCCCTTCACATTGTTTCAATGTCACATTCATTGTTATCCCTACGAACCCAACTACCAAATTTATTGTTTAAGTGGTTGTTAATTAATCATTCTAATACTAAAGCTAGTAATAGTTATTTTGATTTATTTTTTTTGTAAAAAATAATCTAACTCAATTTCATTTTACTGTAAAAAATAATATTTCAAGAAAATATAGTGATCTCCACAAAGACATCCTTCAGAAAACAATCATTATGTGGGGATTCTTTGAACCTCTTTGGTAGGGAAGATCAAAATTATCATTGGTCCTGCTCCTGCTAGTATTATTCAAAATTGTTGGATAAAGAACACAACAAAGTGTGGACCTCAGGAATAGTTCTCGCGGGATGTGTTCTAGAAGTATTTGAAAGAAAGGATATTGTCACTTGGTGAATCGATAATATTATTCAAAAAAAAAGTCACCATGTTTCAAAATAGTTCTCCTATCTCATTGACGCCTTCAATATTTAGATAAATGTTGAAATTTCCAAAACTGAACCTAGTTTATAAAGGGGAGGAAGCTAGAAATTTCCTAAAAAGAAAGAAGAAATAAACAGAGATTCTTCATGAATATTTGCATGCCCCTACATCAATTCCTAAAGAAATATCCAGTATTCAGGTATGTTATTTAAATAATCCTTATAAATAAATTTCTTGGTTATTTACTTGAATTAATAGAAAGGAATCTACATAGACAATTCCTCGACTAGCATTATAAATATTTCATTTTTTGGTTCATGAAAACGCTATCCTCGACTCGGGGAAGATTATTTCGAATGAAATCACTAAACAATTGACAGTTTGAAGACTGATAAAAGGTTTTATATGTCGTCTTATTTGATATTTGCTATCACATATTATCATACTTTTGAGGGTTTAAACATTGCCCGAAGAATTAAAATAAAGGTGGACCCTATGACCATGTGGTACCAAGCTCTATGGAGGCAAAGAGTCAACCATCATTCCTATGAGGTGTATTCAGATTTTGTATCTAAATTCAAGAATTTTTTATTCGGGGAAGACACTTCATGGATATCATTGGAAGTATCTTTTAAAGGGAAAATGAATTCTTAAGAAAATGGAAGATTAGAATGTTATCAAGGTTTTCTTCTCTATCGAAAAAACTATTTTTGTTCCTTATTATATATTTGATAAGATGTTTGTCATTGAGATAACTAGGCAATATAAAATTTTGGTTCCATACTTTCTCTCAAAAAAGGAAAAAATAGTCCATACCTCTCCTATGGAAAGTTGGTGAAATTATTCTCCTGGGAATTTCCAAAATAGACGAATATGTTTCTTATTTTTATAATTTTGACGTCACATTCGCAGAGGAAATCAAGGGTTTCAACCC
>SNQJ01S0093018.1:0-13122 GCA_010110895.2 Picea sitchensis
TTAAGTCAATATGCTTTTAATTCTTTTAGAGAAAACAAATAAATAATATCTCCTAATAATCATTAATTTTAAAGAGGGCAGTCACCACTGTTAATTGCTGCAAAAATGGGTCTAGACTTAGAGAGAGGTATGCTAGAGCCTTGTGAGCATTTCATCATATTTTAATTTCATACCCATACTCAGTTTTATATGGACTTAATGATTCTGTTGATAGTAGGGATTTCTAGAAAAGTGACAGGAAAAAAAAAGGCCAACTGGAAACATGATCTAGTCTTCTTAATGAGGTGGTTTTTTTGTCTGTTTGTTTGTTATATTTGGAAGTTTTGAAATATTTAGTGCTAACCAATGACATATTCTGCAGACATTAAATTGTTGTGCATCGCATCTTCTTGAGTGGTCCAAGCCAAGTCATTTTTTTGTTTTGTCATTTTCTGGCATTTGGTTGTCCTTATATGATTTGCATTACATCGGGGACTTTTAGAGTCATTCTCGATCCAAGTTCTCTTAGGGACTTGAAGAAATTGTTATGTTCAAGACAATTGTATGGATTATTTTGATAATAAAAATATCATTTGTGGTTCATTTATTTGATGTTCTGTTTGTCCTATCTACTCACATGAGTTTGCTTCAATTTCAATAAAATTCAAAATATTAATTTTATTATCTTTGTTTTTTAGTTTTGTTTCATACTCTCATTTTAACTCTTTATTGTTAAATATTTTATTTCCGGGTTAATTTGGTTTACTCTATTATGCACAGAGAATATAAAAAATCCAAATATACATTAGATGATTTATTTAATATGCATTTTAATCTTTCCATTAGTATGTTGACATTTATTGTTAAATATTTTATTTTCAGGTTAATTTTGTTTACTCACAGATAATATAAAAAGTCCAAATATACATTAGATGATTTATTTAATATATATTTTAATATTTCCATTACTATATTAAACATTTTCCTTAATTCTATTTTTTTTTTTTTTTGATGTGCATGTATTATTATTTTTTTTTAATCATAAATAGAAAACCACCCATAAAAATAAAATATTCATAAAATTAGAAATCTTAAGAGATTACATGCTAAGACTTTTCTTAAAACAAGATCTTTGATCCTTTTGTTGAGGCTATAAACCCAAGGCACCATCCCCGTTTTATCGTCATCTAGTTTCATAGGTCGAAGTGTCGATGATAGAAACATTACAGTTTTATCCTCAATAAATACAAGGCATCCTTCATTAATAGGAAGAAATCATACCTACCCCTAGTAAAAAAGAAGGCAAAAAAAAGTTAACCCTTAAAAGAAGGTGCCCACAAGAAGTTATAACTTAAAAGATATTTTGTAAATTACAAGCCAATTGTAGTATCGATGCAAGAGATAACTTGTGAGCGGTCTAAAGCTAAAACAATTTTGTCATATTGTTAAAAAGATTGGTCATTTTTCTTTTTTGATGCTTAAGGTAGTCGAAAGGCTTAGTTATGGAGTGGAATAATTCCATGGGCCTTATCCATTCATCCTTTCACACTATAGGTATCCAAATAAAGTTAGAATCTAAAGAACTACGAAAATTTTCTCTATCATTAATATGTACGGACCTTATGATGATAGAAAGAATTTTTGGGATGGCTTTAAAGCTCGTAGCTTGGCCATAAGTGGTAAAGTGATAACAAAAGGGGATATAAATTTGACATGGAAGATAGAGAACATGGGGGGAATTCTAAATAGGTCCTATATTGTTTTTTCTCAATTGTTTGAATATTTAGGACTTTATAATGTGAAATCCAATCAATTGGTTTCAACATGGAGGAATGTAAAAAGTTGAATGGAGGAATGTAAAAAGTTGAAAGGATGGGGTTTATAAAAGGTTAAATAGATTCCTGGCAATGGAAAAGATTTTTGAGGAGGTGGGAAGATTAAAATCTAGGGTAGGAGACGGGGAACCTTTATACCACTTTTATCTATTGTTGTAATTAGAAAAATAAGACTTTAAATCTCCAAGGCCCTTCAAATTCAACCATAATTGGTTGGAAGAGGAAGGATTTAAGAAAATGGTCATTCAAAATTGGAAGATATTTGAGCCTAACTTAGGATTAGCAATGTACCAATTTGCGAAAAATATAAAACAAATGAAAAGGATAGTGGTTGAATGGGCAAAGGAAAAAAGCTAAAAGGGCTTAAAAGGAAGTTACAGAAATTGAAGATTAGATCAAGTTGTTATTGGAGAATAATAATGCAAGTATCTTTATAGAATATGAGATAAATAAACTTAAAGCATTAAAAGGGCTAAAGAGGAAATTGTTAAAGCAAGAGGAAATATAGTGGATATTGAAGAGTAGGGAAATTTGGTTTGTAGAAGAGGATGATATTAATTTTTTTCATAATTTGGTTTGTAGAGGAAGATGATATGAATTTTTTTCATAATTATGCAAAATATAGGAAGAGCATCAATACAATATGGGAGATAAAGAACATGGAGGGAATATAGTGGATATTGAAGAGTAGAGAAATTTGGTTTGTAGAGGAGGATGATATTTTTTTTTTTCGTAATTATGCAAAATATAGGAAGAGCATCAATACAATATGAGAGATAAAGAACATGGAGGGGGGTAAAGTAAGAAAGTTGTATGGAATAGCAAAATCATGTGTAAATCATTTTAGAAGTTTATTCTAGGAATCTCAAAGGGACAACATTGTTGAAAATTTTTAAATGGTTTCTTTTTTTCACAAATGAGGAACTAAAATATGTGTTATTATCATTTGAAAAGGCAAAGAGCTTGGGACAAGATGAGTGGACAAAAACATTTATCTAGGGTTTTATGACTTTTTAGAGAAAGAGATACTGAGAGTGATAGAGGAATCTAGAGCTTTAGGGAAAGTTTTGGGTGCTCTAAATTTTACCTTTATAACATTGATCCTAGAGAAAAATGATCTAAATTACTTTGATGACTATAGGTCAATCTCTTTGTGTAACTCGATTTACAAAATTATTTCAAAGATTCATGATCCGGATTTATGAGTGGAACGAACTGACTAACAGACTGGATATAATAACACAGAGATATGGAGAACAACAATGAATATCCAATGAACAATAACTTCTATTGAATAAATGAAGTAGGTTGAAACTGTAAAACTGCAGAACTGAAAACAACTTGCTCGAATGGTGGAAGCTATCTTTGAGAAGAGATGTGGCTGCTACGCACATTCGTCTGAGCAGAATGATTATAATGAGGCTCCAGAGGCCTTTTTAACATTACTCATGAATGCCAAAACCCTAGACATCCAAAAACCTAACCCTAGGAGATGAAACGCCAAAAGTTATGTGTGCCCCGCTGGGTAACTTGGTACCTCAACTTCCCGGTGTCATAAATTTTGCATACAACCTCCATTTTAGGCGCGTAATAGCCCGTTGGAAAGGTCTTTTTGAGAACTACACATTATGTCATCAAACTGTGACTTCGTCTATAGTTTGACTGTGGCAAGCCAAAAAAAAAACATTGTTTAGGGCCCCAAAACGACCTTGGAAGTACAGAAAGATGTGCTGACATGAAAACTTCCAAAATAAGCTAGTTGGATTAGGTGGGCGATCACCAGTCTCCACCTAGAATATGTGTAGGGCTTCAAACAACCTCGAAAGTTTAGAACCCACAATTACAAAAAAGTACAGAAGAACGTGTTGAACTGAAAACTGTCAAGAGGAGCCAGTTGGAATAGGTGGGTGGCCACCAATATCCACCTAGATTAGTCCCCCCCACTTAGGAAGCAATGGTCTCCATTGCGTTGAGTTCCCCCATCAAGTGAGGAAACTTCTACTAAATTTGGCCCTGGGTGAGCCAATTGCCTTGGCGTAGGAGCTGCCCTGCCTTGAAAACCCGATAAAGTTGGATCCTCTGCTGGCGAGTTCCCTTGACCTGTGTGTCCACTATCTGATTAGTGGATGCATGTTCCATGTAGTCAAGGTTGAGCTTTGTTGGTGTCAGTTGTTCTGCGATCTCAGAGGTGTCCAATAATGGTGGAAAATATGGTCGTAGGAGGTCCACATTGAACACTGGGTGCAATCCAAGGAAGGGTGGAGTGTCGAGCTCAAAAGCATTGCTACCCACAACCTTGGTGATAGTGTAAAGCCCATAGCGAAGTGGGCAGAGCTTTCGATGGGGCCCTGTAAGGTTCTCTTTCTACAAATGTAACCAGACCTTGTCTCCCACCTGAAACTGGTGCGGTACCCTGTGTTGATCATGGTGTTGCTTGTACTTAGCATTGGCTTTCTGCAAAATCTCATGGACTTGTTGGCGGATGTGCTGAATCTACTCAATGAATATGGTGGCTTTTTCAGTCGTAGAATAAACATGGGAATATTCTGCCTGGGTGGTTGCAAGAGGTAATGCAACATTAGTGGGATCCAAGGGTTGGAATCCCAACCCCACCTGAAATGGGCTATGGTTGGTGGAGCTATGGAGGACCCAGTTGTAGTTATGTTGAACATAGGGAAGACTCTCATCCCATGTACGTGGATGCTTAGAGTTTTACATGCGCAGGATGTGCACAATCATCTGATTGACAACCTCTATTTGGTCGTCGGTTTGGGGGTGGAAAGTAGTGGATTTAGTGAGCTTGGTGTCCAATAGGGACCAGAGACTCGACCAAAATGTGTTGAGGAACCTGTTGTCTCGATTGAAGATGATGGTCTGTGGTATCCCAAAATGGACCCACACTTGTTCGAAGAAGAGATTGGCAGTATATGTCCTTGTGATGCTCTTCTCGCAGGCTGTGAGGATGGCCATCTTCGAAAACTGATCAACTACCTCAAATACACAATCATTTCCTTGCTTGGTGGATGGAAGGCCAGACATGTAATCCATCGAGATGGATTCCCAAGGCCTCTCAGGAGTAGGAAGAGGGGTGTATAAGCCTTGCTTCTGAATGGATGGCTTGGCAATGGAACAATGAGTGCAACATCTGATATACTTGCTGACGTCCTGTCGGAGTTTTGGCCAATAAAAATGTTTCTATAGAACAACCACAATTTTCTCCACGCCAAAATGTCTTTCCATCCGACTGTAGTGAGCCTCCCAAATCATATTTTCATGCTCGCTTGCAGGAACACAGAGATGGCCTAGATGGCATAACAGTCTGTCTTGAATGTGAAAATCGGTGACATTCGCGCATGTACCCAATAGATGATAGGTGGTGAAGAAGTCGGGATCTTGCTGATAAAGTCAGGGCCACTCAAATGCCTCATATCCATAGGAATGGAGCACGGTGGTGAGTGCAGCCATGGGAGGTCAACTGAGGCAGTCAATGACACAATTTGTGCTCCTTGTCTTATACTTATGTTGAGATGGAACTGTTGCAGGTAAGTGGACCACTTCTAATGGTGGTTGTTATGCAACTTCCCCTGTGTCTGTATGAACTGCAGAGGCTTGTGATCAATGTGGATGATTGTCTCCTTTCCCAGAATGTAATGTTTCCATTGATGATAGGCTTGTACAATTGAATACATTTCCTTGTCATAGGTGGGGTATTTTCGGACAATATCTGAGAGTATCTCACTATGGCATGCTACCAGATGACCATGCTAAGTGAGAACAACACCTACAACATAGTCGGATGCATCGGTCTCAATCTCGAACAATTGTTGCAGATCGGGTAAGGAGAGTATTGAAGCTTAGCACAAGCTATGCTTCAAATCATCAAATGCTCGTTGTTGTTCCTTCCCCCACGCGAATTTTTCCCTGCCACCACCCTTGGTCACTTGGATGAGGGCCCATGCAATATGGGAGAATCACAACACGAACCGTCGATAAAAGTTGGCCAGTCCCAAGAAGCTCTGAAGCTCGGTTAGTGTGGTCGGGGCTGGCCAGTCACAGATGACTTGGATATTAGCTGGATCAACATGTACCCCATGCTCATCAACAATGTAGCCCAAGTATTATACCTTGTTCATGCTAAAGGATCATGTTTCCAAGTTGGCATATAGCTTGTGCTGCCACAGAGTGCTCAAAACTTGTTGAATATCTTGCATGTGCTCCTCCCAAGTTATGTTGAAGATGAGGATGTCATCCAAATATACCACCACAAAAGAGTTGGTGAAGGGTATCAATACATCATCCCTCAACCTCATGAAAGTGGTTGGTGCATTTGTTAAGCCAAAGGGCATGACCAACCATTCAAATAGACCTTCTTTAGATTTGATTTTTTTTTTCCATACATCAGTTGGTTTGATGGGAACCTGGTGGTAGCTAGACTTTAGGTCAATCTTGTTGAATAACTTTACCCCCTTGAGTTGGTCAAGAATGTCATCAATTATGGTGTGTAATTGGGTACCGGTTCCTGACTGGTTTAATGCTATGTAATCAATGCAGAGCCACCAGGTCCCGTCTTTCTTCTGCACCAGTGCAATCAGACTTTTGCAAGGGGAGGGGTTGGGTCCGATGTGCCCCTTTTGAAGCAACTCTTAGATCCGATGCTTGATTTCGTCATTTTCCATCAACGAGCAATGATAGAATGATCCATTAGGCATAGGTGCACCGAGCGTTAGATCAATTGGATGCTTGACTTGGTAGTGAGTCGATACCTCAGTGGGTGAGGAGAAGATGTCTCTGTACTCTTCCACGATCTCGTCCACTTGCTTATGTTGCAAAGAGAGGCTCTTTGTATAGGCCATGGATGTGGTAGCGACCTTCTGCTTAATGTGAGCACGGATCACAAAGAAGGTGAACTTCCCGGTCTGTGAAATGACCTTACTGCATTGCTTAGCAAAGATTAAAGAAATAACGATAGTCGACGCTACCTCTGGTATCCTATACAATTGTCTACCCAAAGTAATAATAACACTGTGGGGTATAGACTCATACACAACATGTCACTTCCAAAAATATGGTTTTCCTAAAAGAACATCACAAACTTCAAGGGGAGAAATATCACACAATACCTCATCTTTGAAAGGATTGATGTCGTAGGGTAGACGACATTGTTAGCGTACAAGAAGATCTCTTCCTTGGCGAAGCCAACCGATGGTGTAGGGTTGCGGGTGCAGTGTCGTCGGAAGGTCCAACCGCTTGAAGACCTCTATTGAGATCAAGTTCTTCTGACTACCGCTATCGACAATGAAATGAAGCAGAGCCCCCTTTACCCACATATGTGAGTGAAAGATGTGTTCCCCTTCCTCTGGTTCTTCTGGTTCGTTTGGTTGGACTTTGGTGGTAGCGACAATGGCATTGGGTTCGACATCAATAATCCACTTCCCTCCTTGTGGATTTGATTCAGAGTCAGAATCGACCTCTGACTCGGAAGATTTCAGCTTGGCCATGAGTGATTGCTTGGAGTGGCATTCTTCGATGTTGTGCCAAGGGTTTTGATGGTATTCACACCATTTTCCCATGTCCTTCTTCAACTTCTCATTACCCTTCTTGTGTTGCGGATTGGACTGGTTGTCTCGAGAGTGGCCATCTTTTCTCTTTCTCTTGTTGTGTGGGGTGGGGCCGCCTTTGCCCTGCTTCGGCTGTGAGGATTTTGCAAATCCAAATTCTCACCTCTTCTGCTTAAATTTTTGCTCAATCTTGACAACATATCTATAAGCCGTACCCAATGATGCGATGTCCAGAAAATTCATTTTTGTTTGAATGTATCTATGTAAACAACCACAATATTTGAGCACCAGATGTCGTTTAGAGTCTTTGATACCCAAATTGGTGCACAGGGTATGGAAAATATTGGTGAAATCTGGTACTGTCTGGTCCCTTTCCTGATGCAGGGTGGTCCATCTTCTGTGTTGGTTCTCGTAGCTTCTAACGGGGTAGTATTGTTCTTTAATGGCATCCTTGAAAGAATCCCATGTGGGGGAAACTGCAAATATTGCAGATTCCTCTATGGCCCTTTTCTCAGAGTAAGTATACCACCAATCCTTAACATGGGGGACGACCTTGAGGAGTGCAAAGTAATATTTTCCCTGTCAGAAAAATTGTGGACCGAAAAATACCCTTCGAGCAGATTTTAACCATTTATCTACAACATCTGCATCTATCAATCCTTCAAATAATGTAATATAAAAAATTACATGTACCTTGAAGGGGGTTGCATAGCCGCTTGATGCAGATTCTTCTCCTATGGACAACTGTCGAAGGATCTGTGCAAAGTTTTCCATCATTTCATTCCTTTGTCGTGCAAGGGCTTCTTCGAGCAACATTTTAAAAGGATCTCTTGCTCCATCATCTTTATTTTTGTCCCCCATGGGTTGTTGTCGGGCTCAGTGCATCCAATCTTGCAAAGGCTTGACTGGTTTGAGTCCCAACTTCTTGTACCCATATCTTGTTGGGGACATGCACGAAGATAAATAAACGAAGAGTAGACCGCTCTGATACCACTGATCCTGATTTATGAGCGAAACGAACTGACTAATAGACTGAATACAATAGCACATTGATACAGAGCACAACAACATATATCCAGTGAACAATAACTTCTATTGAATAAATGAAATAGGTTGAAACTGTAAAACTGCAGAACTAAAAATAACTTGCTCGAATGGTGGTAGTTATCCCTGAGAAGAGATGTGGCTACTACGTGCATCCGTCTAAGCAAAATGATTACAATGAGGATCCAGAGGCCTTTTAAACATTGCTCATGAATTCAAAAATCCTGTACATCCAAAAACCTAACCCTAGGAGATGAAACACCAAAAGTTATGTGGGCTCCGCTGGGTAAGGTTGTCCCTCAACTTTCTGGGGTCATAAATTTTGCATACGACATATGTTTTAGGCGCGCGATAGCTCGTTGGAAAGGTCTTTTTGAGAACTCCACATTGTGTCGTCAAACTGTGACTATGTCTATAGTTTGACTGTGGCAAGCAAAAAAAAAACATTGTTTAGGGCCCCAAAATGACCCTAGAAGTACAAAAAGATGTGTTGACATGAAAACTTCCAAAATAAGCTAGTTGTATTAGGTGGGTGGCCACCAGTCTCCACCTAGAATATGTGTAGGGCTTCAAACAACCCCGTAAGTGTAGAACCTACAATTACAATGAAGTATAGAAGAACGTGTTGAACTAAACATTGTCAAGAGGAGCCAGTTAATATAGGTGGGTGGCCACCAATATCCACCTGGATCAATTATGGATAACAAACTAAAAGGAACATGTTACCCTATCTGGATTTATCTCAAAAGAATAGTTTGGTTTTATTCATAATAGGGTAATTCACGATATAACAAAAACAACACAAGAAGACATATACATAGTAAAGGTAAAATATCTACATGCCATGGTGATGAAACTAGATCTAGCCAAGGCTTATGACAAGGTTAGTTGATTATACCTTATATTAATGATGATTTAGATTGGGATGAAAGTACAAGTACTAAATTGGATAACGAGGTGTATAACCTCAACATCCTTTGCAGTGTTGATAATTGGTTTAGCGTCTAAGTTTGTCTTCCCTTCAAGGGGACTTGGAAAACAATGTCCGCTATCACCCTCTCTATTTTTACTAGTTTCAGAAGGCCTAAGAAAGATGGTTACATCAACTAAAAGGGAAGGCACATTAAAAGGCATTAAAATAGGGAATTATGTGACTTTGTCTCATTTACTATTTGTAGATGATGTTATACTCTTTAGAAAAGGGTCTGTTAGAGAAGCAAAAAGTGACAAATAAATCCTTGGCATATATCGCAAAACAACAAGGATGGAAGTGAATGCTCATAAGTCCTCATTGTCATTCAATGTTTTGGAAGAAGAATTGGAAGGACAATGTTCTCAAGTATTGTTATTTACACTTCAATGCTTTGACAATGGACTAAAATATTTAGGTTTATCTCTTAAACCCAATGGTTATATGGCAAAGGATTGGAATTGTCTATATGAAAGAATTGAAGCAAGAGTGACAAATTAGTGCTATGGTAGTTATCTAGAGAAGGAAGATTAACCTTAGTAAAGTTAGTGTTAGAGAGGATATGAATGTATTAGCATTCAGTAGCATACATTCCAAAAGGAATGTTGGAGAAAAATATAAATAAATGATTTAGCTTTATGTGGACATGGAAAAGGGAAAAGAAAGGGATTCCTTTGGTAAAAGTGGAAAAAACTTGCAAAACCTAATTTAGAAGATGGAGGGTGGGGTTTAAAGAATATAAATCTATATTGACAAGATTTAGTGTTGGGCGCATACCTATTTTGAGAATGAAGTCTATATTTGGAGAAATATTTGTTTTGGGGAAAGACCTATTTTTGGAAAGAAAGACATAATTTTGGAGCACGAGCAACAAGTGGTAAGAAAGCAACATGTAGAAAAAGAAGGAAAAGCAACATGCAGGAGGAAAAGTAATGTGGTGTGCAAGCAGACAAGCCTAACCGTGATAGGGTTAGGGTTATTGAAAAATATTGTAATGGCTATAAGCCTACAAAGTAGTATAAATAAGGACCTAGGAGGTCTAGGTCGGAGAAGAGAGAAAGAGAGAGAGGAGAGTTGTACTGAGGAAAATAAGTCAATTAAGTAGTAAGAGTTAATTGGTTGGGAAAACTACTCATTTTAATAAGTCTTGTAGAAGAGTCAAATAAGTTAGTTGTTGAGCATTAGGTCACGGGATGAGGATCCTGGTGTGATCTAGTCAGCCTCACATAGGGGACTTACCATCATTTTTATTGTATTACTAAAGATGTAATGCGAGCAACACAATATTTTGCAGCAGAATCAATAAAAGACTAGAGAAGCCAGATCTTTGTGGACGTAGCCCCAGGAGGGGGTGAACCACGATAAACCTTGTGTTCTGTGTGATTGTTAATGAATGCTTTACTTTCTGTTGATCATTAGCTTAAGAATGAATGGTTAAAGTAGCTATATCAGCATGCATGCATAGGTTTAAAGATGAATAAATCATAGAAGTAAATAACTGGTTAACAAGGATAATGCCCAAGGAAGAAAGAACCCAATCACAATCCCCACTCACTCCTAGACTGCAAACACCTGATTATTGTAGTCCCCCATAAAAGATATATTGGGTGAGACTATGATGTGCACCATGTGTGCAGCGTTGCCTTCTGGTTTACCAGGAGGGTCAGTAGTTTTGAGGGTTTTGTTGGAAACTTGTTTAAGATCAGAACCTGGGTCAGCCCAAGAAGAAGAAGCTAACCAACAAACTTGCCCAAAAGGGAATCAATGGAAATGGAAGAGGATAGGATTCTGGAAAGATTTCATGAGGAAGTACAGAAAGTAAGGGACAAAGCCTAGCATGAGAGACATATTAAAAATAAGAGCTTTAAGGAGGGAGACCTAGTTCTTCTCTTTGACGACAATTTTTTGCAAATCAGTGGGCCATGATGATAAGGATTGTAGAACGATGGAGCCTATGAGAGAAAGAACTTCATAGATTTATAGGGTGCAAGCATAAATGATGACAGGACAAGTTGCACCTTAATTGAGCCAGGTACCACCACCATTACATCTTCATTAGCATAGATTCCAAAAGGAATGTTGGAGAAAAATAGAAAGAAACGATATAGCTTTATGTGGATATGGAAAATGGAAAATGGAAAAGGAAGGGATTCCTTTAGTAAAAGTGGAAAAAACTTGCAAAACCTAATTTAGAAGATGGAGGGTGGGGTTTAAAGAATATAAATCTATATTGACAAGATTTAGCAACAAAAAAATTGTTGGAGAACTACGAAGAAAGAAGGCCTATGGGGGAAAGTGATGACACAAAACTATACAACTCCTAGGTCGGTGGAGGATTGGATTAGAAGTGAAGTAAAGAGGTTTGAAGGGAGATCGGTCATTTGGAAGGATTTAGTTAAGGATTTTCCTTTGTTTTGGAGATGGGTGGTCTGGAAGGTAGGGAAGAAAGACATGATTAGGATTAGAGAAGACTCGTGGATGGGGTGTGAAGGAAATTATAGGTCATTTGAACCTTCAAAAATTGAACTTGAAAATATTGATATTCATAGTTTAGCATATTCAACAAACCTACAATCAAGCTCAATATGGAACCAAGGGTGTACATCATAAACATAAGTGGATTTATAAGGAGATATAGTAGAGGAATGCCTATAATATATCTCTAATCTCAAAAACAATGCCACCAAAATTTGTACAATGGAAGATGAAATTATAGGGTCTAAAAATAAATCATCTAGAGTATACACAACAAAATTAGGATATGAGGCCAAAATGAAGGAAATTGAAGAAGGGGAGAAATAACAGTGCAAGAAATATTTATGGAAGCTTAAGTGTCTATTAAAGACTAAGAGTTTTTTTATGGTTGACATTATCCAATAAAATTTCAACCTAGTATTACTGTGAGAAAAGGGTATGGCAAGGTCTTGGATAATGTATTTTGTGTAAAAAAGAGGATGAACCTATCGATCATTTGTTAGTGCTTTTCCCTTATACAAAATAAATATGGGGAGAGGCTCTAAAAATAATAGATGGAAAAGGTAAGTGGGAGGGGATTATTGTGTTATAATGCTTTGAAGGTTGGCATAAGGATAGCGTAGAAAGTAATCATAGAGCTCTACCTTGTACTATGGTAAGGGAAATATGGTTGGCAATAAATGAAATGATATTTCAAAGCAAGGAAATATTACCAATACAAGTTAGTCATTAGGTCAGATATGCTTATGGAGGTATTTGGAAATAAAAAAACATAAGGTTCGAAGAGATTTGATGTTTCCTAAGATTGATAAATCAAAGGCATAGGGCTATTTGTATGGAGCATACCAAGGTATTCCCAATAAATGTGAAGTAGAAGGTATAATATTTTTAAGGGACAATCATGTGGTTAATTTTAAGGAAGCAGTTGGGGAAGGAGCTAATAATAAAGTAGACTATTTTCTCTATCATCGATGTTGAAAATTGCTATGGAAAGATTCTTAACCTATCTTAAGATATTAGGTGATTCCAAGCTCATTTTTTATGGGAAAATGGAAATTACATGTTGGAAAATTTATTGCTAGCGCCTATCATGGACACGATCAAAGAGGCTAAGGCTTAGTTTGATATTCTCTCATTCCAACATGTATACATGGAACTCAACTTGAAACCAAATATGTTATCTAAATAAGATTTAATACTATAGGAGGGGGTGATGAAAATTGATGAAGAAATGGAGGGACACACTCTTCCAGTTAAAAAT
>SNQJ01S0093018.1:28354-45474 GCA_010110895.2 Picea sitchensis
CCCCCCCCCTCCCATAATACACTTATAGAGGGTGGGAGGGCGGGGCATTAATAGATAAAGTGTATTATGGGAGGGGGGGCATAATAGATAAAGTGTACTATAATAATACACTTTATCTATTAAAGCCCACCCCTCCCACCCTCGGCCCTACAAATTATATATTGTATTTTCAAAGGTGAGCTTGTTGAGTTGCAAAAATTATGATATAGGGATTCTTATTAATATGGTTACTAAGTGTTTGATCATTTCCACGTTGCTTGGTATGCATTAAATCCCTTGGGTCTAACACAAGTAAACAAATTCTCTTTGGTAGTTAGGCCAGTATGTGTTATGTGGGTCTAACACAAGTAAACAAATTATTTTTGATAGTTAAGCTAGTATGTGAGTTGATATTCCAAGTTCAATTTTTATTTGTTGAAATTTCAATTTTTAATTGCAAAATTTGTTTTTGTTGTTCGAGCCATGGGATTGTTTTTTTGAATGGTCAAATAATGTGTTAGTTTACATAACTATCTATTGTTTTTATAACACTTATTAATTGCAAGCTTTCTAAAAATTAGTGTCATATCCCTTTATCGTTATTGAGGATTTTTTTTTTTAAACTTTAATATCACTTATATGAATATTTGTTATGGAAGCAAACAAAGGTTGATAACTCTTTTTAGAGTAAAATTGAAGGTAAATAAAACAAGCAACAACAATGGAAAAACAACATTTTGTTCTACAACCTATGCAACTTTATGCAACTTTATAGTATACAGAAAATACATTTGTTGTGTGTTTTGTTTTAGTGTAGGTGCAAAGAAATAAGTAAGTAGTGGTGCAGATGATTCAATACACATATTATGTATTAATAGGGAGGTTGTTATAATGTCAATAAACTTATTGGATATGGTTCAATATATATTTTGTTAACAACAACTCTTTTTTGTAAGAGAGATATTGGGTTGTGATCAATTTTCCATATTTTCAATACTATGTAAGCATTATTGTAAATGTTTTATATTTTTTTAACTGTACACATATCTTTGATTCTTCTATGCAAATAAGAAGAAACAATTAAGTTTTGCTTGTAACCACTGTAAAATTACATCCTTATGTAGTTTATCATTGTATTTATATTTGATTTATTTCCTTTAGTGTTGCTTCTATTGTTTTGGATTGTATTTAGGAGCCTGGGTCATTGGAATACCTCTACATTAAGATATATTATTGTGTCAAATCCTCTACTTGTATGAAAACTTTGGTTCAATTTGCAAACTTGAATTCAATACATATTCACAATCAACTAATTAGATCATAACTTTGGGCGTGGATTAATCACATTGATTTATTTGGTTTATTTTGAGGCATTCATGCAATTTTTTCTTTTATTGGCCTTTTGAATCCATAACGTTTAAGTATAAATGTAATCCAAAACTATCGCCTCTCACTTACCCATTATCTTACTTTTTCATAGCTTTAATGATAATTCTTCGTAGCTAAAACAATACCCATATAAGTTAAAACAATTAAATACATACAAGGATAAACTAACAACTCAAATTGAAGAAAACAAGTCCAATACTCTTAACAAGTATAACGTTGAAGAAAAATTGGATAACAAAAAATATTGGAAAGGAGGTCTCTGACCCTTTGACCACAAGAGTTATTGATTACTCCCAACTAAATGAAAAAACCATTACTTTACATTTGTAAAAGGAACAAAAATATGAATGTTGCAGTAAACAAACACCAAAAAAGTAAGTTAGAACAAAAAACAAGCAAAAACATAAGTGCAAGCTAGGAAAAAGCCAAATACCAGCCTAAAATCCTCTTGTACTCATTTTAGGATCATAATGCAAGTGGTGGTGCATTAGAGAAAGGTTTTTATTGCTACATACATGAAGAAGATATAGCAACATATGAAAACAACTATAACATCCCATGTAACCCACTAATTTTTTCTTCTATTGGCATGCATGAAGTTAAGAAATGACTATTCATCTATGTCATTTATGACATTTTCATGTTGTTATATGTTGCAATTTCATGTTGTTATATCTTTGATGTTTTTCATGATAATTTGAATTTAAGTAATTTGAAAATGTAAAAAATACATAATGTGAGCATTATTAATTTTTTTATTGCATATTTTCTCTATTTCTACCTTTCTAAATGCTTTTCTCATTCAAAATTTCTAACACACATCCCTTGATTCCCACACTTAATTTTGTGGTATCTTAAGTTTGAAAATTATTGATGGACAAATTCGGCATTGGAAGAAGATTCGATTGTGCTTGTGCTCATATTATGCATGCATGATGGACCATGGTGCTTTCTCTATTCACCTTTTTGCATTAAAAGGTTTTTGGATTTTCAAGCCACCAAAATTAGTGACGGGGAACCGTGTTGGAGAGTTGTTGGCATTTGATCATCTACCACTCTTATTTGCATTTACCTCAACCTATCAACATTGCATTGTTTGCATTTTCACATATGATTTTGTAGTTTAACTTTTGAATAGGGTTTTTAAACCTATCATTCATTTCTCATTATGATTTTCATTTCTCACTATGATTTGTGAAAGACTTATGAGATAGACATTACACAAAAGCTTTAAAAGCCAATGAAATGACAAGAACATCACCAACTTATAAAGATAAGTTACTTTCCTAAGAAAATATTTTTAACTAAATTAATTCACTTGTCCACACAAGATTGGTCCACATAAGGCGGGCCAAATCTTCTTGTTTGATGATTATTTAGGTCAAATTACTTCATTGAGATACAACAAATATTATTGCAAGAAAATTCATTTGCAAAAATTTATTCATCTCACAAATCTCATTTTAAACCATGTCTATCATTTTTTTTATGTTACAAGTTAGAAAATAAAATAAGTGGGGGCTTTAGCCCCCGGGGGGCAGCTCAATTGGCAAGTGCCGTGATATAGCGTGTTATGTACAATGAGGTTCCAAGTTCAAATCCCCCCGACTTACCCGTGCCTGCGGAAGGGGCATACGTATGGCACCTGGAGGTTATAGTGGTAGCGGTCAGAATCGACCCCGTGTCACGCGAGTACGAGACCGGCCCAGTTGCCGATTCCGCCAGCATATAAAAAAAAGAAAAAAAAAAAAAAAATGGGGGCTTTCCATATCGGTTATGTAATATCATAAATCATATCTAATTCAAATGGAAGCAAATAAATCTTTGGAAGCACAAAAAGCCCACTAAAAGTTGAAATCTAAGTAATCTAAATTTACAAAAGCACCATATCTCCATCATAGTTTTTATATTTTTTAATGAAATAAATACTAGTAAAACTAATGTGAGTTAAGAATAAGTGTTAAAACTTTGGAGCACTTTTAAATTCAATTTATTTGTTGCTACAAAGAAACACAAAGATTCCTCGTTTGATATTTCATGAATAGTGTGTTCTTCAAGCTCCTTGCATCCATTTAATATTCAGGATATACATGTGTATATAGATATAGTTTTCTTTTTCTTCTTTCTTTTATCACCTTAGCTTCATAATGACTATTGCGATAATCACAAACAAGACATAAGTGATGGATTTTTTTTTCTTTTCTTTTAAACCCAAGTTTCATTTAGGCACAACTCCATGAACATCTCCTCACCTCTCTCTTATATAGGTGATCATTCTATCAAATGGAGTACAATGGTATACCCATGTAAGAGAATAACACAAGCTGAACAAACTGTGATCCTAAAAATAAGTTTCATTGAAAACGAAGCAACACAAATTGATTGTAACAATGATGTATGAACAAAACAAAGCATCTTTTTTTTTACAAATGCTTGGGAATTCTATATAAAAGGAAGAATACTCGAATAAGAAACTATAAAAAAACTCAAAGCGACACATTACCGCATATTGTACATTGAGATCATGCAACTAATATTTTGTAACAATCTTTATAGATTACACTAACTAAATTAATAAATGATGTGCAAGGAAGACCTCTTCCCTTGTATCTTTCATTTTTGTAAAAAAACCCATATATGAAGTGGAGTCACTCTAACAATAAGGAAGTTGGTTTTCCTAGACTGAACTAATGCTACTCTCATGGTCTTCATATGACCCACTCATACCGCCTAGGGAGAGGCAAGTCACTCACGGGATCGTCGATCTAACATAAAATCAACGGAGGTTGTAAGAACCCAACAATATTAACTATTAACAAATGCACCAATAAGAAATGTAAGTAATAATTTTTGGTCAAATGACTATATTTTTTTTTGTGACTGGCAGAATCAACAACTAGTCAGACACGTACTTGTGTGACATGAATTCGTGTTATCCGACTACTACCACTATGACCTCCAGGTGTGCCCACGATGCCCCACACGTGACACACAAGGTAAGTCGGGGTTTTGAACCAATGACTTCACATAATGGAGTGCCTTAATAGTACACTCCATCATCCATTGCCCTACACCCTAGGGAATGGTCAAATGACTATATGAAACAAGACTACTTACATAAATTAAAAAATGCAAATGTACAATGAGACTTTGAGCATGAAACATTCATTATATGAAATGCGAAAAAATGGGAGAGACACATGAAAACAAAGCCCCAAAAATGTGAGGAAGGGGAGAGTACTAATGTAGAACAAAATCCAAACATAATATATATGCCAATGTAATAAGATAGTAGTGTAGATATTACATAACTAATACATGAAAGAAATATAAGGAGTAGAGTATCAAGGTAGTATGTGAACATCACTAATACATCAATGTAAACAACATAATTGTACTTCATCTTACCATAAAATAGATACAAATATTTTGATAAGTAATAACACATGTTGGAAAAAAATCACATGATGCAAAATGTTACTATTATCATAGAAAACAATGGAACAAGTAGACCATTGATGTACACAACCAAATTGTCAACTTTGAAGAGTTGTACAACTCGTATACCTGTAATCATATGAAATGTCTTCTCAATATGCACAAACCTTAGCAACATGAGAAGTGAACATTTCTCGAGATGAGATTCCGACAAGCTAAGAACTAATATTCTTTGGTGTAAACTTGATAGATTACAAGTTTATTTGTAGAGAAGGGCAAATCACAAGGTTGTCAACATGTCATCCAACTCATGCCATCTAGATTGTAAACATACCACATCATTATTAATCACTATGATAACCATTAAATCATCAAATATAGGATCATTATTAATCACTACGATAACCATTAAATCATCAAATATAGTTTTCCTAAATACCCACGAATAGCCAAATTATACCCAAATCATGAAAACTATATTTCTTTCATACCCACTTTTATCAAAAGGATTTTCTCTCCATTGCCCAATCATCATAAAAAAAATTAGGTGCGCAGCACATGCCTTTTAGCATTGATCTATTTATGTTGACAATAGAAAGTTTTCTTTCCAGCATAGTACAACCGTGCTTACAAGGATAGACATCCTGCTACCAAGGATGAATATAATTGTGCTTACAAGGACAAACATCTTGATACTGAGGATGAATACAATTGTGCTTATAAGGACATATATTGATACGAAGGATGAATACAATTTGTGCTTACAAGGATGAATACAAATCCCCTTTGACAATTTGTAATGAATCCCAATGCACAACAATTATGAGATTCCACCCTTCGCACAGAACTTCATTGTCAATAACTCATCTACATTCTCCACTAGCTAATGAACTAAGATGGTGGCATTGTAGGGTTCTATATAATTATATAGGTAATCATAGGAGATTGAGATAGTGAATTGAAGGATTTCTTTTATTATCTGAAGAACACGTTCATCCTTGGGATCATGTTTGGAATACATAGATGAAAATCCCATCATAATTTGAATCATGCCAATAATTTCATAGTTGATGTTGTTGAACCTCAACAAATCTAGATACAAGTGCAACAAGACTGTGTTTTCTAAAAATAGAAGAAAAGAGGGATGAATAAACAATTTGTGAAAGAGGGTCAATTTTCAAGCAATTGATGTTGCTTAGTGATAAACATATAATCCTAATTTTAGCTTGTGGAAATTACAATTTCGATCACTAAAACTGCAAAACCATGGTGTCCATATTTCTTATGATATTGACCTTGTCTTTAAGGTGGTGGTGGCTTCGGGGATTTTGTTGCAAACAGTTCCTTGTTTACTCTTCAGTTTTCTGACCCTCTAGTCCTCTCCCTCCTTGGCTTGAAGAGGTTTTGGATCAGAGCTTTGAGGTCCAAACTGGGGGCGTGCAATGTTTTTTTACACTTTGAGGTCCTTTAGGGGCGTACAGTGTTGGGTAAACACTTTGAGGTCCTTTGAGGGTGTACGACTACTGGTTTAGCTTCTTTTTTGGTTTCTGTTGGGTTTTTTTGCCCTGTTTTTGTATCTCTTTTTGCAGCTTGCGTGTTGGGATGTGTGTGTAGTAGTTTTTTTTAGCATGGTTTATGGATTAGTAGTGCTATGGAATCTTGTGGAGTCTTGAAGATGTAAAAAATTATATTTTCATTAATATAATGAGCTAATTTTCTATTGGAAAAAAAGAGAAACACAAATTAGTTAGATATTTAGAAATACAAATTATTGGAGCAAATCACTATTAAGGAAGGTCACGATATTGATTGATTTACATGTCACTAAATTCAACAAGTGATCTAGTGTATTGCAACGTTGAATGGTGTATATCACCATTAGATCAATTGCCCAAACCATTCATACTAAACTGAGATTTGGCATTTCATTGGGTGCCCAACAATTTCAATAATTAGACTCAATGATTTCAACAATCTTAGTTATGAAATTCCATGATGACAAATCTTTGACAACATAAAAAATATTCTTTAATCGAACATAGGATAAGATTACCATCTTACTAGGATGCCAAAATTGCAATTCCAACAACCAAAAATTACAAGTTGATAAGAAGTCATTGGAATGTCAACAATCAAAGATTACAATTGAAACAATCGAAGTCAACTCCCATCAACGTTAAGAGAATTTATAACATTTGATTGGGCTTTCAACAATTGCAAAAAAATGGAATCAACAATTTCAACAATCTTTGTTATGGAATTTCAAGACAACAAATCTACAACAAGATAATAAATCTTCATTAAAATTCCAAGATATGATAATATAAAAATCTCACTACACTGCCATGAGCAGTTCTCCATGTTGGCATATACTCATGTTGTTGTAGGGTACTTGGCACTTGTTGAATGTACTTTAGATGCTCTTCCTAGGTTCTGTTGAAGATGAGGATGTCATCTAGGTATACAACCACAAAAGAATTGGTGAACTTTCATAGAACATCATCCATCATCCTCGTGAATGTTGTTGGTGTATTAGTCACGTTTAAGGGTATGAACAACCACTCGAAATGACCTTCCTTAGACTTGAAAATTTTCTTCTATGCACCGATTGGAATAATTGGCACTTGGTGATACCTTTACTTACGATCAATGTTGTTAAAAAACTTGGCACCTTTGAGGTGATAAAAAAGATCATTAATATGGGATGGGGTGTCGATTCTTAACTATGTTTTGGTTCAAAGTTCTATCATCAATACTGAGTTGACATATCTTATCCTTCTTATGAACCAATACAATTGGGCTCTTGCAAGGGAAGAGATTGTTCAAATGTGGTTCTATTATATTAGGTCCCAATTTTGGCTATTGATCTCCTTGGAATTTCTATATATAGGGTCATTACATGGAGGGACACACAGTGTCAAGTCATTTATATGATACATGTGAGAGTGTAGAGGCACTCTTGTAGGCGAGGAGAAGATATCTACGTATTCTTCTACCAATTGATCTACCTATTGTTCTTGTATAGAGGGGCCCCTTACAGAGGCTTTAGTGATCATGTTGATTTTATCTGCTCCTTCTAACCAAACCACAAAGAGGACAAATATCTTGGCGGAGAGATTATCTTCCTGTACTGCTAGAAATAATAAGAGAGACAATAGTAGTAAGGGATACCTCTAGTATTTTGTAGCATTAATATCCCAGGGTAACAATGACATTATGGGGTCCATACTAGTAAACAACATGACACTTCCATATATATGATTTTCCTAAAAGAACATCATAAAATTCAAGTGGGGAAACATCACAAAATACCTCATCTTTGAAGGGCTTGATGTCATACTACAAGTGACATTGTTGATTAGTGTGGACGTCTCATTCCTTGCATAGCCAACTAATAGTGTGTGGCTATGGGTGTGATGTCATTGGTGGTTCCACCTTCTCAACATCCTCAACTAATATCAGGTTCTTTTGGTTTCTACTATTGATAATGAAATGCAATGGCGTCCCCTTCACCCACATATGTGAGTGGAATAGGTGCTTACCTTCATCGAGATCCTATGGTTCATTTGATGGGCCTTAGCAATGGCGATAACAACTCTAAGTTCCACGTTGATGATCATTTCCCCCCCATCCATGGTTTATGGGGGCATCAAGGTTAATTATAGTATGAGGCTTTGAACTTTCCTAATAATCATTGTCTAGCATGACATATATCCTTGTTGTGACAAGGAAATTTATGGGTCTCACACCCTTTACTTGTGTCCTTTTTTGAGTTCTTGTTCTTCTTATTTGTGTGCTGGTTTTATTAAGGTCAATTATCTTTTCTTTGTCCTTTGTTCTAAGAGTTAGGACCTCCGTTACACTTCTTTCACTACAACAAATTGATGGCACCAAACCCTTTCTTATCCTTATGCCATAATGCTTCCTCAATGTTGACGACATAAAGGTAAGTGACCCCCAATGAAGAGATGTCTACAAGCTCATTTTATGTTTGGATCTATCTGTATAGGCTATTGCGATACTTAAGAACCAAGTGTTGTTCAAATTCCTTGATACCCAACTTTGCCCGCAAGATATGGAAAGTGTTGGTGTACCCAACATAGTTTGATCTTTACCTTAGCACAAAGTTTTCCATCTCATCTATTACTCACTATGATGAGAGGTGATTTTTATAACTCATGTATAAGTGTCACATCTATAATTCTAACTTGACACGTGTCAACTTAAAAATATATATATATCAAATAACAAAAAATGGCAATACTTCATGGTTGGCTAAACAAACAAATTAAACCAAAAAAGGTGTATATTAACTCAATCCATGCTCCCCAAAGGGTATGATGTAAGAAGAATATAACGAAAGTATAATAACTCGATCCATTCTATTTTGCGTTATTCATGTGTAGATTTACATGAGAAGGATATAAAGTATATTGGCATGATTGAATGTGAAATTGCATGTTGTGCTATTAATGCAATGCATGGAAAAAGATATATTAACTTAAACCATGATGCATTTTCCGTGATGAGAATTTAATGCATGTGTTTTATTAATGGGTGGGATATAATGCAAGGATCAACTCAAACCATAATGCATGGATTTACTCAGAGAAGAATATAATGTATAAATGCATGGATTTACTTACAGATATAATGTATAGTTATTATCCAATGACTTTCCATAAGAAGAACATTATATATATATATATAATGAAAAGGATTTACATGCGTGTTAATATATGTGGTTTTACATATAATGGTCATGTACATGAAAGGGATATAATGCAAGTATAATATATAAAAAAGAGAGAGGATATAACGTATTATTAGAATAATGCGAATCTGAATTGCATGGAAGGATATGATGTATTATTAGAATAATGTGAATCTAAATTGTATGGAGAAGGATTTACATGTTGTGTCTTATTATGTATATGTCGTGTCTTATTATGTATGAATTTACATGATAACATTGGATACACATGAAAAGGATATAGTGTAAGTATATTAACTGAAAAAAAGGATATAATGTATATTGGTATAATCTTGATTTACATGGGAAGAACATTCTATGGGTATAATGACAAGGATTTACAGGTTTTGTTTTATTATGTATGGATTTACATGAGAACCTTATTTATGATATAATGCATATTGACATGATGTGGATATACACAAGGAGTATACTATATGTGTATAATGAAAATGATTTGCATGTGTGTTATTATGTGTGGATTTACATGAACATGATATAATACAAGTATATTAATTCAAAAAGAAGGATATATTGACATAATATGGATTTACATTGGTACATGTGTGTTATTATGCTTGGATTTACGTGAGAATGTTGATTTACATGAAAAAAAAACTCCTACATGGACGGTGTCCCTTGTCCCATAAACAAGAGGTCTCATACATCACGATGGTGTTTAGCTAGGTCGTGACCTTAAATATAGATTATTATTATTATTATTATTATTATTATTATACTAAGTCTGGCATAAAGCAGATTTACATTAGTAAGTGTGTGTGTGTGTGAGACTCATGAGAAATGCCCTTCACTCCCGTTCCTTTCTACCTTGGATTTTGTTTAAACGAAAGACAAGTATTCAATATTAAAGGATTGAGACTTTCATTCTTAAAACAAATGGGATAATTCACGCACCAAACACCAAAAATGCCTAAGTTGATTTTGATTCACAAGATATAGTGAACAATACTTGATTAACTGTTATATGTACTTTAACACTATTATATATCCATTAATATTGTTTTTTAATATAATATTCGAGATAATGTATTATTTAAAGTAATTTTTTTTTCTTCAACATATATACATTTTTTTGATGATTGTGATTATAACTAATAAAAATAAAGAAACCCACAAAGGCTCATGAAGTTGAGAGATCAATTCATTGCCTTCATAAAAGAATTCTAGTAGGTAGTTTTAGTATTAATAAGCTAGAAGGTTTCCAACAAGTCTAGTAAAGGACCCTTCTTGAATATCATAAATAAATAAATAAGCCTTTTTAAGTTCATCATATAATTGAGCATGTGTGCCCTCATGTACAACCTATACTCATAAAATGAACAACCTACACTCATATAATTTGATATAAAATATCAAAAAAATATAATTTATAATTAGGAGAAGGCATGAGACATAAATTAATTTTTTATTTTATAATTATACAAATTTCAACTAAGTATAGATCCAATTGTAAAGCCATTAATTATTATAGTTATGACATGTACACATATGTAAAAGTAACAACATAATTGAGATAAGTGTGGAAAGTGTTATGGTTGTGATTAATACATGAAATTGTAGTTCATGTCAATAGATTTAAGAAAATATTGGGGCCTTGGTGGGCCATGATAGCGATTGTAATGGAGATATTGTGGGTTACAAATGTTTGACTCCTAGAACTTACTCACAACCTTATTTGTGACTATGGATTATTAACCTTTATTTATACATTGATTTCAACATCAAATTAATATGATCCTTCCTACAATGCATTATTTTAAGCATCAATTTTTTATGTTCCTTGTTTAGGTGTATTGATTTCATTGTAGAGTTAAAATGTTCCTCCTTATAGTGCATTGATTTCATAATATATAGTTATTAAGTTCTTTCTTTGAATGTATTGATTTTTTAAACAAGTGATAATGTTATTTCTTATGATGCATTTAATTTAGTGTTTTCTTATGTGTTATAGGGTATATCTAGAGTAACATATTGAACAAAACATAATAATCTCTCCTCATAATGTTGAAATTGAAGAATAAAGAAGGGTACTACGAGAACATGTTAGGAGACACATAGAGAATCAATCACATGAGAAAATGAAAGAAATGAAGAAAACAAGATCACAAATGACATAGATTGTAGAGAGTGAATCAATCACGACATGTGACTATGGAACAAAGGGGTGAACAAATAAGACAAAATATCGAACAAAAAAAGTGTAGCAATAAAAACATAGATATAGATTTATGAAATATGAATTGGGGAGATTGTGGGTACTAGAAAATCTTACTTGATTGGAGTAGTTAAACATGCCCTTGAAATTGAGTCTCTTCTTGAAAAGAGCTCCTTTCTACTTTTGGCCCCACACTATGTTACAACATTCAACATATATACATCAACAATGAACTTTGTGCTTCATATATTAGTGAGTGCGGTGACCAATTTACAAGGGTCACATTTGATTAGATTAAAGAGGAGATGAGACATGTCAAATATATCCTTATTGATGGGAGGAGTTTTATAAGAAAAATACTTGTAAAAAAATTTGATGATTGAATTCGTCGAGCTTTTTCTGAATATTCATTTGCTTCTTTTGGATGGTAATCAATTATGTTGGTTGGTGATTTAGGACAACTTTGATTAAGAATATAGTTTTTGCAGGGTCGCCTGTGATTGGAACTAGCCTAGATCCATCTTAAAATTTATTTTATTAAGTGTAAAAGGGATCATTATCTCAAGGTGTAACCCTTTCCTTAAGGTTTTGAACTCTAAAAATGGTTTGCAAATCAATGAATTTGATCCCTCTCGGTTCTCCATATATCCAGGGTTAAGATAGATCTAGGCTAGTCATAGTTTCCAATGGGGTAATACATCTCTGTAAGGGTATTAACAAAATATCCCTAGGTAGGTTCTATCCCACACATTTCAAAATCATCTCAGGCATGTTGTAAACTATAATTATCCCACCAATGTTTGACATGGGAAAGGGACTTCAACAATGTGAACGTAATCTTTTCAATGTTGGAAAATTTTATAAACAAATAACTAACCCTCTAGTTGATCTAACCATCTCTCCAAAGATCATGTGTCTATCTTTCCTTCAAACATAGGGATATCAAAATTAACTAGTATATTTAAGGATGCCATTCCTCCAAAATGGTTACTTTTCAAAGTTTCCTTCATTGATGCTGGGAGTTACGAGAGGGTGTGGGTGAAATGATCCATCATCTCGTTCCTTTATCGCTCAAGGGACTCTTGGAGCAATGACTTGATAAGATAGTTTGGTCCATGATATTTCTCTCCATTGACCATGTGACATGGCATAGGCCAATGAGGATGGTCTTCACCACTTTCAGTTATGATCTCGAGCCCCAACTTCCCATACACTAAGCTTGTGGAAGAGATGCATAGAAAAACAACATCAAGTATATTACTCTAATAACATTGGACTAGATTAGATTGAGAAAAAATTAAAGGATGCACAATATTGTAGAAATAGCATAAGATACAATACTAGAAGCAAAGTATTATAGTGAAAAAAAAAATCTATTAAGACTCAATGGTGAAAACTTTGTAATGTACATATCAATACATCATAGTGTCTAGAATAGTGGTAGCTTGTCTTTAAGAAGATATGTGAAAAAAACACTCATTTGTTAAAATCCCCTGCTCCAGAAGTGAAAAACTCTTCATATTACATTGTGAAACAAAGACCCTATAGTGAAAAACCCTAAAGCGAAAACCCAACCTTATGAGTTGAGGCTGTGAAAAGAAAGTGGGCCTTGAAAAGTTGATTTGGAATGTCAACTTCTCAAGGCCATAAATTTCTCATACAAACTCCAATTAGGGTGCTCTTTGGACTATTGGAAATATTTTAACGAGCTCTAAGATATTCCAGGTCATAACCATCAAAAGGAAAGGTTTTCTAGGAGTAGGTCCCCCCCCAAAAAAAAAAATATTTTTAGGGATTGAAAGTGCATTGGAAGTTTAGGATCCAAAAACTACCCAAAATCAAAATTATTTTGTAATGGTTGAGAATGGGTACCTAGATCTGTTCTTGGTGAATTGTGCCATGGAAATTTCTTTGTGTGTGTGTGTGTGTGGTAAAAATTCAAATATATAAGAGAGAATCCACCATAAAAATTCAAAAATAAACCCTAAACACAAAAGATATCAAAACATTCACTATGAACAACAAAAGAATATAGAGAGAAGAACCCTTAAGGTAGGGTAACACCATCAAATACTCTTTGTGGAAGGAATCACTCCATAAGCCATAATTGCTACATAATAATAAAATCCAACACATATCCAATACAATGATACTCATGCATATTTATACTTTTTCATGAGTATTACTAGGGGTCTTATGCCACATACCCCTTATTATTATATTCTTTCCTTTCAATTACATAGTGGGTGTGGGTCAAGTTATATGTCAATAATTTGTTACATGATTTGTCAACCCAGTTCAATAAACTTCTGAAGTGCTCAACAAAGTATATGTAGAACAATCTCAATATTCCGCATGAGTCTAATAAACAACCTACAACAAAACTAGAACGTATACATGCAATCATGCCTCTTTTCAATCGTGAGCAATCATTGAGTAGTAACATTGATGATCATAAATTGCATAAAAAAGGAAAAGCAACTCTCCTAATCAGAGAATCACCAAGTCATTACTAATGTTAAAGCATCATTTGTTGAACACAAGCATCGGCGTGGATCACACATTACAAGAATCATAACAATACTTGAATCAACTTCTGAAATCATAACACATAACTAAAACTGCAGGAATTTAATAAACTCACACAACAAAAAAGAAAAAATTGGGCAACATATACCAGAGGGAGGGGGGCCTGCCTCCCTTGGCATACACTGCCAAGAAAGACTACAATGGAGAGATTTTGATCTGAAACAAGTTCTTTATTCAAAATTCTCCAAATATTACAATGGTCCTTCTCCCCCCCCCCTCATTACATTGATCCTCCTTACATTTATACATGTAGCTTACATCTCATAAAAAGAAAATGGTTACAACAAAGTGAGACCAGATCCCAAATACATGGATCTACAACCAACACAAACTTGATTAAGGCAACTAGAAGCACAACAACCTGATCCTAAAAACCAATATTCCCAAATTCATCCATAAGAGGCGCAACTACATAAATTCGAGCGTTTACAAGATTTCTTGGAAATCCATCTTAAATATCCACCCATATATCCTAAATTGTTTCTTGTTTTAAAAATAAGCTAGCATTTCACCCAATTTTGGGCATTCAACACAAAACCCATGTTTTAGAATTTTGATATTCATCCTCATCTGCTCAGAAATTGCACCCAAAGTTTGTTGTCTAGAAACAAGTCGGTAAAGGTATTCCTGTAATACTACAGAAACCGGAGGATGTCTACTATTCCAATAGTCACATAGATTGCAATTCCCGTAGAAAACTTCTTGAACCGCATAAGAAAGTTAAGAAACCACAATATCTACCCTAAGTATTCATCACAACATGGGAAATCAACCTTTATAATGTACAAAAGCTCATATAGGGTAGAAATGGACAAAGGTAGAAATATGAGTGACGAAAGGAATGAGGATGAAAGGGCAAAAAGTGGAAATGGTTAAATGGCCTCGTAAAATGTGTCATTTTCGAGGCCCAACATCTCCCCCACACTCAAGTCATTGCATGTGCTCATGCAACTAATCTTGTGACTGAATGTTGCATACTTGGAATTAAACATTACATCAAGGTATGAGATGGATAAGAAGGGTAATGTATAGGGACCGTATGGGAGAGCTTCAAAATTTTAATGATGTAAATCCCCAAGTTAGATGTGCACTTAGAAATAGAAATTGTAAGTATCTAGTTACCCTTTTTTACCTTTGTTCTGGCCTGGTATGTTGAACCTTATGAAGAGGTTGTTGAATAGTGAAGGAAGAGGATTGAACCTATAATGAACCGTTGAAGGATTGAAGGGCTATGGTAATTCTTCTACAGGAACAAAGAAATCTGCTACAAAAACATAGATCTCCACTGCAAGAACATATCAGATTTGCTACAAGAATCTATGAATATTGTTAGAGCTACCGCTGAAGGTGTGCATACTACTCTGGAAGGATGATTTGATTGACTTCTTTTGTTGATACTGTTGAAGGTCTAGAGTGCCACTTAAAATTGCTACTTGTACATGGAGTACCCATCATTCGAGACACATTTTTATTTATACCTGCATTTAGATCACAAAGATCTGGCCAAAAGATAAGCATATTTGATCTTAATTCCACAGGTTTGTGCAAAGGAGGCATTGAATGAGGCATGTAAATATATAGAGTCTCATATTAAGTGAAAGTGGTGTTTCTCTCCCTGTGTAGATTGTGATCAAAGGTCGTATGACATCGGGATCCACAAGATGATGAGAGACAACATAGTTGAATGAAGTCAATACAACCAAGGAATTAGGAATGACCCAGATCGACCATGCAGATCTATCACTAAGATCCGATCATATTCATTGCATTTACTCAATGGTTTCTCAATCCATCCATTATGGTTAGAAATTTCAAGCTTGAAATATTCTACTTATCGAAATTGAAATTGATCATTGAGCAAACCATTTTTAAATTTCTGAATGCTTGAGAAGATCATTGATTATTTCAAGATAAACACCATATCGTTATTTCTTTATTCAATTACCTCTTAAATGAGAGTACCAAATCTGCGAGTGTGTGGAGGCTTTATGCACCGCTTCTCTTTAACAAATGCACCGCTTTGAAACTCAACTGAAAGATTACTCCATTAAGATTGTGGATCTGAACCTTTGACTGAGATTTACGCTCTAAATATGGGTTTTTGAGTTGGTTTAAGGGGCGGGTTACCATATTTACCATATCCCCAACAAAACCCATGTCTCAATTTTTTTTCTAACTGCCCGCAAGTATGCCAAGTTTGAAGGTTGTGACTGGAATAAGCCGCAAGAAGCTATAGGAATCGATTGCACAAGTTGACTACAAGAAGCTACAAGAAAATTTTGGAAAAAGTGACTTCAGAAACATGCTTGTACATCCCTCATTATGCATTTTCTAGAAATTCCACTCAAGTATTACTCAAACGACCATATGTGGCACAAAACCCATCTTGGGATTCCTTGGTTTGGTCTCAGCCAGTTGCAATCTTTGTGCAAAAAGTTCCCTTCAAACATGTTGCTACATAAAAAATCTGGAAAATCTGCTATAGAAAGCAGGCTGCTACAGGAAAAATATCATGCCAAATGCATTGACCAAAACTTGCATAAATTGATGGCATTTGTTGCTCTAGCTTTAATAAGGGATGTAGATGTATTATTCCATGGAAATGTTCATTAATCGACATGAAAATCCATTCACTCACTTCCACATGAAAATTTGGAAAAGTCTACTATAGGAAGCATGCTACTACAGGAGCAAAATTGCTACAGAAAACATACTACGACAACAGGCTGAAATTGGACGTAGGACATCTCCATCCCCCCTCCCCCCCACACTCAAATCATTGCATGTCCTCATACA
>SNQJ01S0093018.1:45484-55830 GCA_010110895.2 Picea sitchensis
GTGTCTAGAATAGTGGTAGCTTGTCTTTAAGAAGATATGTGAAAAAAACACTCATTTGTTAAAATCCCCTGCTCCAGAAGTGAAAAACTCTTCATATTACATTGTGAAACAAAGACCCTATAGTGAAAAACCCTAAAGCGAAAACCCAACCTTATGAGTTGAGGCTGTGAAAAGAAAGTGGGCCTTGAAAAGTTGATTTGGAATGTCAACTTCTCAAGGCCATAAATTTCTCATACAAACTCCAATTAGGGTGCTCTTTGGACTATTGGAAATATTTTAACGAGCTCTAAGATATTCCAGGTCATAACCATCAAAAGGAAAGGTTTTCTAGGAGTAGGTCCCCCCCCAAAAAAAAAAATATTTTTAGGGATTGAAAGTGCATTGGAAGTTTAGGATCCAAAAACTACCCAAAATCAAAATTATTTTGTAATGGTTGAGAATGGGTACCTAGATCTGTTCTTGGTGAATTGTGCCATGGAAATTTCTTTGTGTGTGTGTGTGTGTGGTAAAAATTCAAATATATAAGAGAGAATCCACCATAAAAATTCAAAAATAAACCCTAAACACAAAAGATATCAAAACATTCACTATGAACAACAAAAGAATATAGAGAGAAGAACCCTTAAGGTAGGGTAACACCATCAAATACTCTTTGTGGAAGGAATCACTCCATAAGCCATAATTGCTACATAATAATAAAATCCAACACATATCCAATACAATGATACTCATGCATATTTATACTTTTTCATGAGTATTACTAGGGGTCTTATGCCACATACCCCTTATTATTATATTCTTTCCTTTCAATTACATAGTGGGTGTGGGTCAAGTTATATGTCAATAATTTGTTACATGATTTGTCAACCCAGTTCAATAAACTTCTGAAGTGCTCAACAAAGTATATGTAGAACAATCTCAATATTCCGCATGAGTCTAATAAACAACCTACAACAAAACTAGAACGTATACATGCAATCATGCCTCTTTTCAATCGTGAGCAATCATTGAGTAGTAACATTGATGATCATAAATTGCATAAAAAAGGAAAAGCAACTCTCCTAATCAGAGAATCACCAAGTCATTACTAATGTTAAAGCATCATTTGTTGAACACAAGCATCGGCGTGGATCACACATTACAAGAATCATAACAATACTTGAATCAACTTCTGAAATCATAACACATAACTAAAACTGCAGGAATTTAATAAACTCACACAACAAAAAAGAAAAAATTGGGCAACATATACCAGAGGGAGGGGGGCCTGCCTCCCTTGGCATACACTGCCAAGAAAGACTACAATGGAGAGATTTTGATCTGAAACAAGTTCTTTATTCAAAATTCTCCAAATATTACAATGGTCCTTCTCCCCCCCCCCTCATTACATTGATCCTCCTTACATTTATACATGTAGCTTACATCTCATAAAAAGAAAATGGTTACAACAAAGTGAGACCAGATCCCAAATACATGGATCTACAACCAACACAAACTTGATTAAGGCAACTAGAAGCACAACAACCTGATCCTAAAAACCAATATTCCCAAATTCATCCATAAGAGGCGCAACTACATAAATTCGAGCGTTTACAAGATTTCTTGGAAATCCATCTTAAATATCCACCCATATATCCTAAATTGTTTCTTGTTTTAAAAATAAGCTAGCATTTCACCCAATTTTGGGCATTCAACACAAAACCCATGTTTTAGAATTTTGATATTCATCCTCATCTGCTCAGAAATTGCACCCAAAGTTTGTTGTCTAGAAACAAGTCGGTAAAGGTATTCCTGTAATACTACAGAAACCGGAGGATGTCTACTATTCCAATAGTCACATAGATTGCAATTCCCGTAGAAAACTTCTTGAACCGCATAAGAAAGTTAAGAAACCACAATATCTACCCTAAGTATTCATCACAACATGGGAAATCAACCTTTATAATGTACAAAAGCTCATATAGGGTAGAAATGGACAAAGGTAGAAATATGAGTGACGAAAGGAATGAGGATGAAAGGGCAAAAAGTGGAAATGGTTAAATGGCCTCGTAAAATGTGTCATTTTCGAGGCCCAACATCTCCCCCACACTCAAGTCATTGCATGTGCTCATGCAACTAATCTTGTGACTGAATGTTGCATACTTGGAATTAAACATTACATCAAGGTATGAGATGGATAAGAAGGGTAATGTATAGGGACCGTATGGGAGAGCTTCAAAATTTTAATGATGTAAATCCCCAAGTTAGATGTGCACTTAGAAATAGAAATTGTAAGTATCTAGTTACCCTTTTTTACCTTTGTTCTGGCCTGGTATGTTGAACCTTATGAAGAGGTTGTTGAATAGTGAAGGAAGAGGATTGAACCTATAATGAACCGTTGAAGGATTGAAGGGCTATGGTAATTCTTCTACAGGAACAAAGAAATCTGCTACAAAAACATAGATCTCCACTGCAAGAACATATCAGATTTGCTACAAGAATCTATGAATATTGTTAGAGCTACCGCTGAAGGTGTGCATACTACTCTGGAAGGATGATTTGATTGACTTCTTTTGTTGATACTGTTGAAGGTCTAGAGTGCCACTTAAAATTGCTACTTGTACATGGAGTACCCATCATTCGAGACACATTTTTATTTATACCTGCATTTAGATCACAAAGATCTGGCCAAAAGATAAGCATATTTGATCTTAATTCCACAGGTTTGTGCAAAGGAGGCATTGAATGAGGCATGTAAATATATAGAGTCTCATATTAAGTGAAAGTGGTGTTTCTCTCCCTGTGTAGATTGTGATCAAAGGTCGTATGACATCGGGATCCACAAGATGATGAGAGACAACATAGTTGAATGAAGTCAATACAACCAAGGAATTAGGAATGACCCAGATCGACCATGCAGATCTATCACTAAGATCCGATCATATTCATTGCATTTACTCAATGGTTTCTCAATCCATCCATTATGGTTAGAAATTTCAAGCTTGAAATATTCTACTTATCGAAATTGAAATTGATCATTGAGCAAACCATTTTTAAATTTCTGAATGCTTGAGAAGATCATTGATTATTTCAAGATAAACACCATATCGTTATTTCTTTATTCAATTACCTCTTAAATGAGAGTACCAAATCTGCGAGTGTGTGGAGGCTTTATGCACCGCTTCTCTTTAACAAATGCACCGCTTTGAAACTCAACTGAAAGATTACTCCATTAAGATTGTGGATCTGAACCTTTGACTGAGATTTACGCTCTAAATATGGGTTTTTGAGTTGGTTTAAGGGGCGGGTTACCATATTTACCATATCCCCAACAAAACCCATGTCTCAATTTTTTTTCTAACTGCCCGCAAGTATGCCAAGTTTGAAGGTTGTGACTGGAATAAGCCGCAAGAAGCTATAGGAATCGATTGCACAAGTTGACTACAAGAAGCTACAAGAAAATTTTGGAAAAAGTGACTTCAGAAACATGCTTGTACATCCCTCATTATGCATTTTCTAGAAATTCCACTCAAGTATTACTCAAACGACCATATGTGGCACAAAACCCATCTTGGGATTCCTTGGTTTGGTCTCAGCCAGTTGCAATCTTTGTGCAAAAAGTTCCCTTCAAACATGTTGCTACATAAAAAATCTGGAAAATCTGCTATAGAAAGCAGGCTGCTACAGGAAAAATATCATGCCAAATGCATTGACCAAAACTTGCATAAATTGATGGCATTTGTTGCTCTAGCTTTAATAAGGGATGTAGATGTATTATTCCATGGAAATGTTCATTAATCGACATGAAAATCCATTCACTCACTTCCACATGAAAATTTGGAAAAGTCTACTATAGGAAGCATGCTACTACAGGAGCAAAATTGCTACAGAAAACATACTACGACAACAGGCTGAAATTGGACGTAGGACATCTCCATCCCCCCTCCCCCCCACACTCAAATCATTGCATGTCCTCATACATGTGAAGTAGGGGAATGTGGTAGCATGATTAAGGGCCACACCCGATTGTTAAAACATGCACACTCATTTCAAAATTCTCCTGCAACTACAAAATTTCTGGAAATGAAATACTACAGGAACAGGAACAGAAATAGGAAGATCTGAGAATAACTGCTGCAACAATTCCGAATAAATAAAATGAAGAGGATGACACCTTCTTACTACTTAGGTTGTTGATCTATACTTGAAACTGAACCAATATTTATTTAGAACTTTATTCCCTACCCTACCCTACTTGAGAAAAAAAGAGAACCTCTTCTCAAGTATAAGAGTACTTCCAATGGAGCCATGTGCGTAACAAAATTACAAATGTACCCATATCCACATCTAAGAAGTATACCTTAATAAGTAACAGGATATGGGATGCCAACTATTTGAGAGGAGATGATGCCAAGAAGTGTTGAAGGATGGAGTGCTACCTCGACCCGATGACTATCTGGAACCATTCTTCAATGCAATCACTACTCATTTGATCCTCTTCTTCATTAGTAGTGTTGTCTTGCATACCCTATAGATATTCAAACAATTGGCTCTTGCATAAAGGATCCGGGTACAAATTTGCAAGAAACTCTTCAACCTCAGGTTCCAATGCCTGCTCCTCATTGAATGTTGTCCATGGATTTTTGGTCTCTTCTCTAGATTCATAAGGAGAATCAGGGAAAACTTCTAGATATCCTTGTTTCTCATGCAACTTTTTATTTTCTATTTCTCAGAGTGCACGTATGTTCCTGAATACTATCAGGATTTTCTCCTCTTGAGATGCAAAAATGTTTACTGCTACTGCCAAGATTTGAGATATTTCTTGTAGTAGCATCTTCCTTTACTCATTGTTGGTTGTTAATCCTTGTCTTGCACATGAATTAGTGTATGGGGGGTCTTTTTAAATTAAAAAAAAAAACTAGAACTTCTACATAAAGCAATGTCAAAACAAATAATGTACTTCCACACCTCATGCTATTAATACCATGCTATCACCAAGGCTTCTACTGAAATGTCGGTTCCATGAAAAATCAATTCCCAGCATAACAAGGCCCGTAGAGACTCACTATATCTTGTTGCATCAATTGTTGCCTTCGACTTATGCTCCACTTCCTGTGGAGACTCACCAAATATCTTGCATTGGTTATTGCCTTTGACTTACGCTCCACTTCTCCTATAATGTTGGTTCGACAAAACTTATAACCAATTGCACGTACTTTGAGATTAGATCCTTAAGCACTTCCCCAACAATGGTGCCAAAATGTGGGTCAAATTATATGTCAATAATTTGATACGTGAATTGTCAATCCGGATAAGTAAACTTTCGAAGTGCTCAACAAAGCATATGAAGAACAATCTCAATATTCATCACGAGTCTAATAAACAACCTACAACAAAACTAGAAGTGATACATGTAGTCACGCCTCTTTTGAATCATGAGCAGTCATTGAGTAGTAACATTGATGATCATAAATTGCATGAAAAAGGAAATGAAGCTCTGCTAATCAGAGAATCACTAAGTCATTACTAATGTTAAAGAATTATTTTCTAATGACAAGCATTAGTGTGGATCACACATTACAAGAATCATAACAATACTTGAATCAATTTCTGAAATCATAGCACACAACTAAAATTGCGGGAATTGAATAAATTCACACAACAAAAAGGAAGCTATTGGGCGGCATATACCAGAGGAAGGGGGGCCTGCCTCCCTTGGCATACACTTCCAAGAAAGACTATAGTGGAGATATTTTGATCTGCAACAAGTTCTTTATTCAGAATTCTCCAAAGATTACAATGATCCTTCTCCCCCCCATCATTACCTTGATCCTCCTTACATTTATACATGTAGCTTACATCTCATAAAAAGGAAATGGTTACAACAAAGTGAGACCAGATCCAAAATACATGGATCTAAAACCAACACAAACTTGATTAAGGCAACTAGAAGCACAACAACCTGATCCTAAAAACCAATATTCCCAAATTCATCCATAAGAGGCGCAACTACAAGAATTTGGGTGTTTACATGATTTCTTGGAAAAACCATATTAAAGATCCATCCATATCTCCCAAACCATTTCTTGTTTTGAAAATATTCTCACGTTTCACTTAATTTGGGGCATTCGACACAAAACCCATGTTTTAAAATTTTTATATTCGTCCTCATCAGCTCAAAAATAACACCAAAAGTTTGTTGTCTAGAAACATGCTGCTACATGTATTCTAGTAGTACTACAAAAACCAAAAGATGGCTACTATTCCAGTAGTCATATAGATTGCAATTCCTATAGTAAAATTCCTGAACTGCACAAGAGAGTTAGGAAACCACAATATCTACCTTAAGTAATCATCACAACATGGGAAATCAACGTTTATAATGTACAAAAGCTCATATAGGGTAGAAATAGACAAATGCAGAAATATGAGTGACGAAAGGAATGAGAACGAAAGGGTAAGGTAAGTGAATATGGTTAAATGGTCTCGTAAAATGTGTCATTTTCGAGACCTAACAGTGGGCATATTCAATTTTTAAGGGCATGCTACATTCATTATCCCCTTAGGTACCTCCCCAAGTACCCCATATTATCCTCCCTAGGTACATCACACACAATCACACACACACACACACACACACACACAAGTGTGTGTGTGTGTGTGTGAAATACATATCCCAAGGAAACCCACCATGCACTTCCTTTGATTTCGAGGACGGTACCCAAGGGCAGAAGCTTGAGACTTTGTCAACACAGGGCTTATGACCGTTACAACAATATACTCATTAAGAGCTCAAGAATATTACTTGCAGTAATTGAACCTAAGTGAGGAGGATAACGCTCCTCCTCTCAACCACCTAGGATAAACCCCATTGACAAGCACACAAACTCACACAACACTTTTACCAAGTTGACTTAGCATATCTACTGAACACAAGATTTTGTGGAGAGCAAAAACTACATGAACAAGAATGGGGAATTGTACAAAATAATATAAAATTGGTGCATTGAATTAAAATTGTCACCACATCTATTACGCATGCACAAATTTGATAAAAGATAAATTATTTTATATAACTAGTTTTTTTTATTGAGGATACTCCTTTGGGAAGGGGGAGTAGTTGTGCATTTGTTTCTTTTCAATGTTTTCGTATGTAAGTATGCAAAAAATCATATTATGCATAACTCTACCTTTTATTTCTTCCAACATCATGCGTCCGCTACCTCACAACGTTTTTATATGCAAGTTGTTGATCTCTATTCTCAAAGAGGAAAAGGAGTCAATGATGAGGGGAATTAAATAATGCCCTCCTTTGTTTTTAAAGACATGGTACTCCTCTATGTGAAGGATGCCCTCTGCTAGTTAATTGTGTCTAACTTGGGTGGTTGAGAGGAATGGTTTCTATCCTCTCCACCCAGGTTCAAATCTCACAAAGCGACATGTTTGAGCTCTTAAATGAGTATATTGAGGTGTTGGCAAGGTACCAACAATCTCATTCTCACTTTCGGGATTATAGAGTGGGACCGATTATATTCCCTGTGTGGATCCCAATGCCCACATTTATTTTTCAATTGAGTCTAGTTCAAGTGCTTGGGATAAATTGTTTTTAACATCCCCACATAGGTCCAATTCCCGTAAGTGACATGTTTGAGCTCTTAAATGTGTATATTGTGGGCTGGAACGGTACGGGTAATCTCACTCTCACTTAGGGATAGAGAGTAAGACTAATTATATTCCCCATAAAAAAAAGAGTGAAGGATGCCCTTTGCTTATATTTTCCAAAATGCAGTAGAAGAAATTCCATGTAGCAAAACTCCCACATAATATTTTAAAGTCAGGCAACTAACAATGTCCTTGCATTAATAGATAAACTTTAAATCATTTATTTCCTACATGAGAAATGGACTATGTAGTTCCAAACCACTTGCAAATTGCAAACATAGATTTTATATGTAAAGACTCGATTGCTTAAACACAAAATATTTTTCCCTCTCAAATATAATGTAAGCTAACGAAACAATTACATGAATAAAATAAACAAAAAAACTAAGATGATTTCTTGCATAGAACTTTGCACGACTATTCATTATCAATTAAACATGTTTGAAAAATATCATATACTCAAGACTTCACTCAACAATTATCAAGAGGAAACCATAAAAATAATTGTTGTGAGGGAAATCTCCCTACGAACTAGCAAATAGGGTTTAGACTTTGCATGCAGATATGATCGAAGAAAAACTACTTTCTACCTTCATCCCTAGATTTAAATCCCCTTTTCTTAGTAAATGCATGGAAAGATCAACCTACCTCGTTCCCGATGTTTGATGTCGATCCTCCGTTGTACTTGATTACTTGTTCGCAATACTCCTTCCAAAGCTAACCTGCATACAAGACAGGCAACAACTATGCATGCATCCTACTTATATACTAACGGGTTAGAAATCCAAACATATACTAATCAAACTATAAAAAGTTCATGAATTGGGACGGGAAAAGCATTTTCTTTATTACTTTGAATGAGTCAACTTACAAAAGCTGAGACCGGCCACCGCTCCACGAACCTGATCCTGGGCTCCTCTTCGACTGTCCTCCAACTGCTTTGCTTTGTATCTCCTTTGGCACAAGTAAAGGCTAAAGGGTTGGGACAATGGGAATACGCAAATGGGCAGAGTTTCTTTGCTATATTTTTCCTTCTTCCAAATGGAACCCCTACCCCTTCTTTTTTAGGCTAGAAGGAGCTAGGTATTTGGACGAACCCTCGGCCATGCATGGCTGGGAGTTTCAGTTAAATCACCCATAGCTTTTGTGTTCCGTCGGCAACTTTCCTTTTTTCGTGCTTTTGTCGGTCCACGTGGGCTGTTTTGGGTCAGCTAGCGTGTACACGCGTGCAATAATGGAGTAGGGCGTGTGGGCCTTTATAAAGGAGGATTTTTAAAGAGTTGTTCAGCAGTGTTTTGGCAAAGAAGGGATATGAGATGGCCCGATGCCAGGTAAGCATGTGTGGTGCAATTTAGGGTTATAACAGATGCCCCCTAATGTGTGAGGGCAGAAGAGCATCTGATGGCCGAAATACATTACCAATATTTTACTGATGTGCCGAACGATTGAGCCCAAGGATCAGGAACCGGGAGGTGTCATCTACAAAATAACAAATGTTTCACTGAGGCGGGCATACCCATGCTCGGGATAAAATAGAATCATGGATACCAATCAAATACACTGTAGATCCATGTCATATAACTATATAAAGAGTAGTCACGAACAATACACAACAGAGCTACATCTCGAAATCGAAAAGATATACATATAGAGTACCCATCTTCTAGAAGATGATACGGCCTTATGGCTGGAGATGAGATCTTCAGAGCTCGAGCAACAACTTCAAAATCTTCAAAACTTGGGTAGGAGTGTAATATGAGTGTACGACTGCACTACCTAGAGGTCTTCGACGACTCGTCGGTCATGGACTTGATAATCTTCATGATCAGACTGAGGGCTTCAGTGATTTCGAACAAGGACTTGATTGGATGTTCAGGATGGCCGGGTATGAGGACAAGAGACATATTGCAGAGGGGCCGACTCAGGCTTGGTGACAAACTTCCCTGGGATAATAACACGACAAATGATGAGACTCAGGCAGCATGGCATTAATCATAAGTCTACGAAGCAGGAGGCAACACAAACTCTCCATATGTTTGGAAGGATAACCAAACGGTGGAGGACACAACTCTATATAGCGAGAAAAAACTTCCTAAGGTCGTACTACATCCCATAGTCTGATGAAAAAACAGAAAGATGTGCTTTATCCAAGGGCGACTCATTATGCTGCCAATAAAGAAAATACTTTTCCCTTCCTCTTTTTGGGGTATATTTGATTTTTTTTTGTCCTTTTCAATAATTGTGGAAAAATAATAAAGGAATATTACGTTACAAAAGAGGAACGAGTGTTGCAAACATACAAGTTCAAGGCATAAGGACAAGACTGATGTTCAAAATAATGATACTCGGGAAAAAATCCTCCGGGGGCCAATGGTGTTAAAAATCAGAAGCAAACTGTTACAAGGTTGATATATAAGGTATGCAAACGCGGTTAACAAAACACACAATGGTAACGTCCTTCGATGCAAGTTTAACGAGCCCAGAGAAGGTAAGCTCGGTGGTTTTTCATATTTAGAGAGTCTGAAAAAACATAAAATGAGACTTCATTGGGGTACCTTTTTTGAAGATAGTCTAGTCGGTTCGAAAAAGGGTAAACTAGCACCGATTAGACGTCGATTCAAAACCATTTTAACGAGTGTGACAAGGACAAGATCACTCGGCTATTTTTTCATTTTTAAGGAGTCTGAAAAAAGCTTAACTATGGA
>SNQJ01S0093019.1:7834-22523 GCA_010110895.2 Picea sitchensis
GGCAGATAGTTGGCATATTGCATGTTTTATTGGCAGAAAATGGGGATACGACACTTGGCCCAATCACAAGCTGCCACGTGTCACTTATGTGTTGGTTAAAACTTTGCACTCAGCCAGAGTCGACCCCGTGACCTCCGGGGCAAGGCCAAAGCTTTGGGAAAGGTCGCCCAACCGGTGCACCCACATTTGTTCCTTGATAGCTATGTGTTAAAAATTATATATAAAGTCATTGTATTGTATATGTGGGCGTGGACCGAGCCGGGGCTAAGCCCCGCCCCATGGTCATGTATATTGTTATATGCGACCAGCGCTACGACGTACCATATATATATATATTACAAACCATATATTGTAACCGACGGTTATATGTGCGCGCGGTTTACCATGTGACCACCGTATCCATGCGCGTGGGTTTTAATATGTGGTTCCAATGGTTATAACCATTAGCCCTGTTGTTATATGTTGGCGCAGTCATATGATTTCCAGGTGCCCACAGGCCTTGGTGGTTAGGGCTAGTGCACAAACAGTTCGACATTTTGGACCGGTGGTGCGGTTGAGCCTGATTCTGGGTTTTTACACTTTAAATAGCATGTGTGCTAGGTTGAATGTACAAGGGTGCAATTTGTAGATGCAGAGACAACGCGCTTGAAGGGGGGACTTCAAGGAAGCCTAACTTCGTTTTTTGGCCAAACGAGGTGCCGAAAAAGCCCAGCTAGGGGTTTTTGGACACTCTGAATCCATTGGAGCAGTTTGTTGGTCATTTTGAGCATTGTAAAGCACTTTTTTGAGCACTTTGAGAAACTAATAATAATGATCCATTGGAAGCTGAACCAGGAGATGTAGCCCAAGAGAGGGGTGAACTCCTTTATCATTTGTTGTGTTATGTGTTTATGTTCATTAATTATGTTGTTGTTTATTTGTGTATTAAATGAGTAAATCCTATTAATCATGTGTTGCAAAGTTGATCCATTTGCTTTTAACACATAAACTTTACTTGCAAATATTTTCAAGTTTACAAGTCTTCTTCATTTTTAGATCACCGGAAAACACCATTCATTAAGCACATGAAAATAGTTGGTGCATTTGACAACCCAAATTGCACCACTGTGAACTCATAATAATCATACCTTGTCTTGAAGGAGGTCTTTCTGATATCTTCCTCTTTAATCCTTACCTGATGGTATCCTGACCTGAGTTCTATCTTGGATAATATCTTTGCATCCTTCAATTGATCAAAGAGATCATCAATCCTTGGAAGAGGATACTTGTTATTTATATTTACTTTGTTCAACTGCCTGAAGTCAATGCACAATCTCAATGTTCCATATTTTTTCTTCATGAACAAGATTGGGGCACTCTAAGGTGACACAATTGGGTGTATATACCCATTCTTCATAAGTTCTTCAAGTTGCATTTGTAATTCCTTCAGCTCTGGTGTACTCATTCTATAAGGAGTCTTTGATACTGGAGCTACTCCGGGCATCAAATTAATAGAGAAATCAATATATCTCTTTGAAGGTAGTCCTGTTACCTCCTTGAACACATCTTCAAAATTTTCTAGGAATGCATGATCCTCTAGATTTGGCACCTTATCCTTAGATTATTCCTCCATATGGGCTGCAAATATTTGACATTCCTTCCTGTAACACTTCTTCAACTGCATTGATGAGATTTCTTGGACAATAACTTCCCTGGGAATTCTGTGGACTATTTTCCTATTTCCTTTCTCATCCAAGCAAGTGAATTCCTTGTTATGACAGTCTAATATGGCATGGTTTTGGTCTAACCAATCCATACAAATTAGGCAGTGATAAGATCCTAAAGGAAAGATGTTCAAATATTCTCTTGTGCTCAGTCCATTCATGTCCATAAGACATGAATTAACCATCTCATTGGATTTTCTTTTTGCTCCTATAGCCATCTTTACCAGCCAAGATTTCCCATGCTTTCTTCTTGGATAAATAAATATTTCTACTACCTTAGGGTCTATATATCTATGAGCATCCCCTGAATCAATTAAAATAGTAAAGGCATGGTTATTGATCATACCTTCAAATTCAATCATGTGTGATTGGAACTCATCTTGCTTGTTGTCAAGGGATACATAGATCCTTGGTATATTTCTACCCATGTCCCTCACTGTTTCATCTCGATGAACATTGTGAACAACTCTCACTTTGTCGCTTTTGTGAGGACAATCTCTATACTTGAGTTTTCCTTTACAGATCCAACATTGAATGGGTGCCTTCCTTGACCTTTTCCCTCCTACCTCAGCCACTCAATGCTCTCTAGAAGATGGTTGTCCTTGAGGACTGTTTCTGAAAAATGCAGGTGTTTTTCCCTTCTACCTTTATTCCTTCTTGAACTTCTTCTTGTCCTCCCAAGCTTACAGATCCAACATTGAATGGGTGCCTTCCTTGACCTTTTCCCTCCTACCTCAGCCACTCAATGCTCTCTAGAAGATGGTTGTCCTTGAGGACTGTTTCTGAAAAATGCAGGTGTTTTTCCCTTCTACCTTTATTCCTTCTTGAACTTCTTCTTGTCCTCCCAAGCCTTCTGGAAAGTAGGATTTCCTTTTTTTTTATCATATAAGCATTTTTCTCTGCTTATAGTTTCTTATAGAGTCTTGGGCTCATCATATTGGATTTTATCACTGTCGAAAGATGGTAGCCCAATCAAGTACCTCTGAATCTTCAATGTCTCATCCTTTATGAAGGAGACATACTTCAACAACTCTAAAAATATCCTTTCATATTCATCAATAGCCACGCTGCCCAGTTTAAGTTCAATGAATTCTTTCATCTTTCTATCATAATACCTCTTGGTCAGTTATTTCTTCTCAAAATGCCTCTTGAAATCCTTCCAAGTCACATTTTTCTCCCTGAGGTGTTGTACTTGCACTAGCTTATCCCACCACATGGATTATTTTCCTTTAAGTTGGTAGATGGAAATTCTTCCTTCGGCATTAGAAGAATAATTATTTAATTGGAAGTACTTCATCATTCCTAGAAGCCATGTCTTTGTATCTTCATCCTTCTTGTGCTTCCCATCAAATGTAGGAGGTTTTATTTTTTTCATTTCCCCTCCTGGATTATCCTCCCCAGACCTCTTATGATTCCTAACAGGGAATAGACTTGATTTGTTGTGTAATCTCTTATTGGAATGCCTCGGGGAGTGGTTTTGATGTCTTCTATCACTTTTTGTTCTTATGAGACTTCCTAATTTGCTTGAGCCACTTTCCTTATCCAATTTATTTTCTATTATTTCCAGGCTCTACATTGACTTTATGTTGAATTCTCCCTATTGCTCCCTATCTTTCATGAGACTTTTTTTATCTGCTCGGTGAGTTTGGACATCCTTCTGCAAATTTTCAATTATTTTCATGATGTTTCCTTCTTTATCTATCTCTTCTCCATGCCCATTGGAGTTCTATCCTTCAAATCCTAAATGGACATCCATTCCTCTAACTTCATTTTCCAAACTGTAAGCACCCTGTGCCTTCCCCATTTCTCTGCACTATGCAAAAATTCGATTCGGTTCTAACAATCGTTGAATCTGCAAAACGTGTAGTTAAACGATTTTTTTTTTGTTAGGATAATAGAACTTAAAAATTTTCCATAATAAACCAATCTAATTCAACAAAAAAAATATCAGATTTCATTTTTTGCAGGTCTTGGTCGGCCAAGAACCTCTCGGGCTTCAATCTTTAAGCCCATTTTTTTTCTTCAAAATATTTTGAGCGCTAGCTCCTTTTCTTCAGCCCTTGGTTCACATGTGACCACGGTTGTGACCCATTGCTTATGATTTGGGTGCTTATCCAGAGCCTTGAAAATTTGGGTTCCGGGGCTTCAGAGGGTTTCCAAGGCACTTTCCAACAAATCTTTCAGAGTTCTGAATTGGTGAACTCATGAAGTAGGGTGGATCAACAGTCCACTACTTCCTAGCATCCAACAACTGATACTCACTATAGAATTCTCGGCTTCGGAGATTCAGAGCTTCGAGACTTCGAAGGATTTCAACTCCACACATATCAAAACTCCAGAACTGCTAATATTTGAATACTTCCACGTCACCCCGGTGACATCATCACATCACTTTACTTACATGTTACGAAACTTTTCGGATTTCTTCCTCGCATTCCCTTATGAACCATTTCTTTTCAAGTGTCAAGTCTCTGGACTTCACAATCTGGTGCCACACATCTTTTGTGGCCCACGGTTTCTATGCATGAGCTAATTGAATACTAAAAATGTCATACGAAAAATTATACTTTTCAAATTACGGGGACATGGGTCTTAGTTTTTGGAGTAACTCATCGATCGTTCCTCAATTCTCCCCACACCGACACATACCACTTCTGGGAAACCGTGGTTTGGATTGCGAGACCACCCTGCAGAATAATCTATCATGCAACTTTGGTCCCCACAATGACTCTTGTCCATCGATCTTGATAGATCGAGATCAAATTTGATGCTGCCTCGATATAGCTTACTTCTTGGACAAGTTTAACTACCTTGTGCCACCATCAGGAGCATCATGTGGCAGGACACATGAAGTCGACATGTGGCCCAGTGAGGTGGGTGACACGTATCATGTTCTATCAGGAATTTCAATCATCTAAAGGTTCTTAACTCATTGACATGTGTCACACATCCCATGTGTCCACGTCATTTCGAGTGATTTCCACAAGCCACATCACTTCGAGATTTTAGGCTCTGGAGGTTTGCGCACTAGCACACCCCAGTTCTCCCAACCACTGAACTCCAAAGTTACGAACTGTCATGAGATCTACGGCTCACAACCACTTGCACATAGATCCGATGGATCTGATCTATCTTCGGTCGATCCAACGGTTGAAACTTTTCCCCATCCAAATATAAGGTGTAGCTCCTTTTGGGACTCCGAAACTTTAGGCTTTGGCCCCTTTTTTCTCTTATAATTCGTAAACCTTGTCGAAGCCATGAATTCCAAAGCACTTGTAGTTTAAACCTCCTGCACCTTCCTCCAAATATGAATATTGTGAAGGGTCCTCCTTTTCCCAAATAGATCCTATGTCCCAACACCACCGATGTTGTGATTTCTTTCTCCAAGGCCATTTCTTAAACTCGCTACACCTCCTGTGTTTCCCAACACATTCCAAGTATTCTTTCAACGCCCTTCTAGGACTTTGTGCCTCAAATTTCTCTGGAATTTTTACTATGAATTCCTCGTTCGTGGCCCATCTAGGTTCCAGGTAGAAACCATGGGCTCTGAACTTGAATTTTGTCCATTTTGAAAACAATTATTTTTTGAAAATTTTCCTTCAACTTCCACTAGCATGGCCCATCCATGTTCAATGTTAAAACCTTGTCTCTGATAGAATTTTGTAACATCCCCAACCACCAACAAGTCAGGAAACACCACTTCTTTGACATCTCTCTTATCTCTGATACCAATTCATGACATCCCCATCCCTAAACAAATAGGCTAGGACATGCCACCGAATAACCTTTATCTTCTAATACCATTTTTATGAATTTATATGCATAACTATCTATCTTAGATTAATAGTTACAACATTTTGTTCATGCCACTTATTCATGTAGAAACAATAGTAAGCCTGCACATATGATATATATGATTTATCTAGGCATTACTCATCAAGTTATAAAGCATGTACAATTACACCACATACAATCAACATAGAACATATATTTGGTACTTATCTTTCAATAGATGACCACCAACTGTGTGTAGACCTTCCACAAACCTCCCAGCCTTAGACCATGCTTCTCATCATGCTCAATAGTGGGTCACCCCCGAGCTATGACTAAACTCCACCTAGGGAAAATGAATCCTAGACCTAGGTTGAGGCTGCAGGAAAATTCACTATGCAACTGGAAGGATTCTCTCCAAGGAGCCTACTTATGCCCACTTCTCACGGACTCTCATTCCCCATATTCCTGTCCCACCCCAGGAATATGCACCTTCACTATTCCACATCCCATTGCCTGCTCCACTTCCATTCCAGGGCTTCAACAACAAGCTGGATTAGGAATTCTCAGAGATATGTAGTTGGTACTAAACTCCCTCCAAGAGAAATCACTTCCCAACAAATGCTCTCACTTGTAGAGATTTTCTCATAGGCCTGAAAACATTCTTCTTCAACCACGGGCCTGACAACCCACCTCTTCAATCCACAACCACCAAAAATAGGGTAAGGCCAAGGGACAACTCAACAATTTACAGAGGTTCACATAGGCGGAAATGACTCTGGCTATGTACTTGTTTAGTGTGTGCATGATCTGCACAAGGGATGGCCATCATGTTGAGGAGGAGCTCATGGGAAGCTAAATTTCCAGCCTCATCAGTGTGTTCAGAGAGAGCAAGGAAAAAGGGTGAGAATTGTCATTCTGCAGAATCGTGAGAGAGATGCAATGGTGAGAGAGAACTCCTGTGGAAGGTGCAGAGAATGGTTCGTGATTGCCAACAAAGGTAGAAATTCCCACATAAATTTTCATGCGTCCTGGGTGATACTTGGCTCCCCAGGAGCACGCTCCTCTCAACTTGGAGTTTGTTCCTCTCCTCAAAGGAACTTAGGATAACTGGGTTTAATTTCCCCCAACTTTAGTGCTTTTCAGGAATACATTATAATATTCCCTTGGGTTAATCCCTCAATATTAGCCCTTCTTTCATGGCCTCTTAGCCCCATTCCTTTCCCTACCCAGTGGAATTTAGTCCCCCATAACTCTTTATTCATGGTTGGTCTACACACAGAGATGCATTTTATTAATAATCTGCATAATTACATATATAAAAATCATGCCCATTGACCTTAGCATCTAGGCTCTTCGGCATAATAAAAAGATAAGCCTACCAAATTATAATTACTTGGCTCAGCAACCTATAAACATCATTACATTTCACTGAGGATCAACCTTGGGGTATTACAAACTTCATATTCATGTTCATGCATTTGTGTGTCCATGGATCTCCTTCAAGCTTGTAATGCTTATGGTGAAGGCCTTCTCCGATACCAATTGTTGGACACACCAACCACACTGAGAAGGGGGGTTGAATCAATGTAGGTATGTTTTTACTCCTTTACAAAAACACCTTAGTTAACAATCACCATTTACTCATCATTCATTACTTTCATTTCTAACATGTTATATGTAAACATATATCAAAAACAAATATCATCAATAAGCCATCACCACAAGGAACACAAGATATATTTATAATTTTATTTTATATTATGGACTACAATCCTTGGTGGTTTTTCAACAACAACTCCAAAAGAGAACCAACTCTGAATGCAAGACTCAACCTGCAAATCTCAACCCCAAATGAGAAGAGGAATCGATACCAATATTTCAATAGGTACGCGACTTGTTTATACTACATCCTACATATGTATGAATGTTGGTTACTTCTCTAACTTATACTTCTTGGTCTGACCCAGGTTTATATCTGAGCAGAATTCCAACAAAACCCTGTAAAACTGTCGACCCTCCTAGTAAACTAGAAGGAAACACAGTGCATAGAGTGCATTGCATAGTATCACCCAAGATAGTTCTATAGGTGAGTTCAATTCTCAAGCTATTATAGTCTAGGAACGAGTGGGGATATGGGATTGTATTTGATATTCTTCATGAATTCATCATGTTATTCATTCAAATAGTCCTAGGATTCATGCATCTTTTAAGCCATGCACGCATTACATGTATTTATCTTAACAATTCATTCATTCATTCATAAACCAACTACTAATAGAAGGTAAACATGCAAGAATCACCAAACATAACACATACTTTATCATGGTTCACCCCCTCCTAGGCTACGTACACATAGATTTGGCTTCTCTACTCTTTTGTTAGGTTTGATACAAAATATGGCGTTGTGTGCACTACATATCCTATCATACAATCATGGAAAGGTTTAATAACCTCTGTGAGGCGGACTAGACCACACCGGGCTCCTCAACCTGTGATCTAACCCTCAAAATATGGCCTACTTGACTCTTCTACATCTCAACAACATTTACAACAATGGCTTCACTACAATCATCGAACAATCGAGAAACACTAAAAAAAATCTACAATAATCGAATTGAACCCGGACCTAGACCTCCTAGGTTCTTATTTATACTATCTTATAGGATTATAGCCATTACATTATTTACCAAAACCCTAACCCTAACATGGTTAGGATTTCCTTCCTGCGTGCCTTGCATGCTTCTCCTCTTGCATGTTTCTTTTCCTCACACCTATTTCTTTTCCTTCTAGCTATTATTCTCCAAAATTATACCTTTCCTTCCAAAATTGGGTCTTTCCTCAAAATAGTTCTACGCCCAATAGGCCCCCAACACTGACATGTGGCTCACCTCAAACCACTTCGGTAGTGTGTGCTCCCTGCACTTCCCTGTCGATATTGCGGAACTTTTTTGTTACTTCCTTTGCTTTTTGTCTCATCTACACAACCTTTTTTGTTAGAAACTCTATTGTCTGTGTTGTTCTATCTTCTTGCATTAGTGTTGTGCTCTCTACTTTTTCATGTGATCTACTTGTATTCTCTTCCTCCAACTGTGCAATCACCTGTGTTTCTTGTTCTTGGAGGGGTTCTAATTCTTCTTTACTTTCTTGTTTTTTCATATACRCTACTTTCAAATCTGTCTACAACTTCTCCATGTCTTGAGTGCCCTTYATGGGATTTGATGCTCATTGTCTTATACCTTCACTTGAGCTCTTGTATGGAAATGCTAATTGTCTCATATTTTTGGTCCCATTGTTGTACCTTTTCATCTTCTTCCAACATCATCCATAACTATGCGACTCTGTAAAATAGTTCTTCTACTCCCTTTGCTTGGTTCTCAATATCAACTATTTGGAGTGCATCTTCTTGTTTTATTATTCTCAAACCTTAGGAGGAGTCATAGGGTTGAACCTTTTCTTGATCCCCTGGGTCTCTTTCTTTTATTAGTCAATTTTCTAGTAGATCAGGGTGATCTTCTCCTCTGCGCTTTTCTCCAGTGCTTGTGCATTGTGTGGGATGCAAGCATAAACTGTTATTAGTCCTTGTTCTATCTTATTCGCATGTTATTTATCGTCCTCCTTCTTTGTGTTCAATTCCTCGCATGTAATTTGAAGCATCTATACAACTCCTCTTCCCACCTCTAACTTTTTTGCATATGAACAGGCCTTGGACTGCATTTTCTTGCATGACATTGACCTCAAGCCCATACAGTGTCTTAGTGGGTATCTTTTCCATGACCATTTCCACTTTCTCCACCTCCTCCATGGGTTTCTTCACAGTATCTTGATAGAATTTGATCATTTGATGCATTACCAAAAATGTTTCCCTACCCTGGACGACAAACTGCACTATCTCCTCTGCTTCTTTCTACACATCCGACCACTATTTCTTTTCCTATTTTTGCGTGGTGGCATGTGATCCTTCTTGGATACGTAATTGTTCTATGTTCTCATGGACCTCTAGGATCTTTGCCATGATTTATTCATGTTGCACTTCTGCAATTCTTACCACTTCTTCACCCCTCTCTTGGACCATGTTCGTGACTAGATCCACATCATCCTCTGTCAGGGTGATGTATGGGTCCTTTGTTTCATATTTATGTTTTTTATGTGCCTCATTTCCTATGTGATATTCCTTTCCATCTATAAGGGTTTTACCCCACTTGTGGTACCCTGGGTTCTTTCTTCTCCATCCTATGAAGTATCCTTCTTCCCTATCTTTGGTTGGCTTCCCGTCCTTGTTGTTGTTGGTGTCCTCCTTGGACATTTTGCTACTATTCTACTACCATTTGTTGGATTTTGTGTTGTATCTATTTAAGTATTATCAGTCAGGCTACCTTTTTCTAGTTGGCAAGCCTACTTTAGCCTTGTCCTTAGACCTAGAGGACTATGTTGTGCCTGTCCTTGTGGATGGTTTTGCTACTTGTATCTACCATTGCACACACCATTCTTTGATTATCCAGTCCACTTTCTCTTTGGTGACGCAACACTACATCTCTTGACATGCATTCTTGGGATCCCTGGCAACTTGGATCTATACGTGATGTCAGGGCACCTTGAACCCGACTATCCCATCTTTGTCCTGCACTACCTCCATCAGTATGCACCACACATTTGTTGTGCATTTTTGTATGTCTTCTAGCAGCATTGAAAATATAATGTTATTTTCTTGCTGCATTTTTTCTCCTTTTCCTACCAAAGAGACTCATATCTGGTCGTATAACACTTCCCCATTCTATCCAAAAATGTTGAAATTTTTTTCTCCTTCCACCCTGCCAAATTTATCAGGATGATAAACCATGAGTAATGGAACTCAGTTCCATTATCCTATGAATATTTGTAGTCTATTAATAATTGGTTTAACAGGTATGGTTCCTATCTGAACATGACCCCCTTCATGCACTACACAACTACTGCAATACTGCATACTGGTGATTCTTCTCTTCGAAATTTCTTCAAACGTTTGCAAGCCATCAGCTTGCTAGAGAACCTTGTTGCATTTTCATTGATGTCTTTGATGATAATGCATATGTTTCCTCGAGTGGTGTCTAACTATGCTTTAACATGTTCCGCTATTTATTTTTCATGTGCCCTATTATCTAGGTATTCTTAGGGTTGCATATCAATTGTGGGTAGTCCTATGATCTTGGAAATCAATGCCACATCTATTTGTATCGACCTATCCATACATAGGATGCCTCCATGGATGACGGAGACTAGTTGTTTAATAAAGTTCAACATTCTTACCGCACCCAAAATGCGGTATGTCCAATAGGTTCATAATGCCCGATTTGCAGAGCATAATTATCCACTACGCAGGCTCCAGTATGGGTTTTCATAGGGGTCCAATTTCCCCTTTGTTTATGAGGTAAATCTCCTCGGCCAACTTTGGTAATTTATCCACATCGCACACATCATGATCAATTTATCTAATCCTCACTACCTTTCCTAGCATATCATCCACATAAATGACTTCATTTCGAAGATAGGGGAGTGTAATATCCATGGCGTCCTGCGCCTTTTGTTTCTGTCCCACAATAGATGTACCTTCCTCTGTTGCATTTGTTTCCTCTTCTTCCCTTTAAGACTCTATCTGGTCAGTAATGTATTCGACCAACACCTTCTCATGTTAATGGGGCTATCGCAGTCCCATTGTTTCATCAGGTTTTACAAGTGTCTCGGGGTTAGGGTTTGAAATACCATTCTGAGCCACAAAGATCTACCATATTTCTCCTTGCTGTGTTGTGGAGGTATCTTTCTCAACCCATGTCAAGCTAATTGATTATGTGGCTGAGGTGGTTACATATTCCAGCTCGACCATGTTCTTGGGTTGTCGCATTCTTTCCTTTCCCACCTCTGACCCTGCTGAGTAACCCATATGTATTGTCCTGGCATGCCAAACTTTGGTGGAGTCATCCTCTCTTAACTACACACACTTGCTTTCTCTTTTGTAAAATTATAGCTAGGGCACACTCTTGTTTTCTCATGATTTGCTAAAAAATCACTAATTGTTACATAACCACGTGCTTTCTGCCTTTTATAGACTTGGTCGTGTTTGTTTGTCATCTTTTTTGTGCATTTTCACCGACTCTATTTTTTCCTACGCGGTGTCTTCTATTGTCTGTCACGGTAATTACTACACGCGATTTTTTTCATTTTTTTGTGGTATAGTCAACTTCTGCATATTTTTGTGTTTTTCTTTCATTTTCTATTTTTCTATTTATTTTTCTCTCTTTTTCTCCTTTTTATTTAATTTTCTCCTTTTTATGTTCTAAATTATACTATAGTACACTATATGCATGCCTTTATTACTGTGTTGTAACTTTTAATGGTTAGGAGTTCGATTGTCCTTGTACAAATTCATTCGGGTCTCATTGATCATTCCTTTGAGTTAGGTTCCTCACAATTATTTTAGTTGTACAAATCCCCCATATGTGATAGTCTTTACTTAATATGGCCCTAGCCAATGCATTCTAAATTTACTAGGATCTTGAAGAAATTTAATGTCATAGAGTAGGACTAGGTCTCCCTCTTTAAAACTCTTCTTCTTAATACGTCTATCATTCCAAGATTTTTCTCTTTCTTTCTACACCTCCTGGTGAAATCCTACTTGAATCGTGTCCTCTTCCATATCCATTAGTTGATTCAACCTATCCTTTATTTCACCTCTTTCTATCATGTTGGTGATTGTTGCTACGTGCAAACTAGGTACCGAAAATTCTAATGGTACCACTACTTCCTACCCATACACCAATTTGGATAGTGTCTATCCTTTGAAATTCTTACATGTGGTACAATATTCCCATAATACGGCTTGTATTTACAAGTCGCAATCATCCCTATTGACATTGCAGATCTTTGTAGAACATTCTCCAATATCTTATTGAAGGCTTCCACTGTTTCATTTTCCTCGGGATGGTATGGTGTACTCTTATGGTGATAGATTAAAAACACCTCAGTCATAACCCTGATAGTACTATTGATAAAGTTAGTTCCTTGGTTACTCATAAAAATCCTTGGACATCCACATCTAGTGATCGCTTGCTAAAACAAGAAATGTGGTTTTGTCTCTGTGCTGAAGTCTTTGACTAGTGATGCTTCTTCCCATCTTGTTAAATATTTTGTCAAAGTAATGATAGATCTAGCTCTTGTTATTTTTGTTGGTGGATTGATTGGCCCCAGAAATTATATTTACCATTTTTCAAATACCTATAAATTTACTTGTGGTATTAGGGGAATGTCATCCCTTTTGTTGGGTTTCCCAACCCTCTGACTGAAATCAAATTTCTAGAAATATTCCTTCACATCTCTATGGACTATTCGTCACCACAATACTGCATGAAATACCTTCTATATGGTATTTTTTCCTGCATAGTGTTCTCTAACTATATGATCCAGGTGGATATCAGTGGCCAACCACCTTTTCTAGCTAGGTCAAAACAATTTTCTAGTAGTTTTGGTAATTTACTATTTTTAGCAATTTTTAACTTCCACGTCCATTTTGAGGGCCTTAATGAATTTTTTCAGGATATAGGTTCTCAATGATATCCAAAGGATTTGATTCATCCCCATAAATTAATCTCCTTGATGATACCTTTCCAATGAGCTATCGTGCGCCTAAAATGGAGATCGTATGAAAAAGTTACGACCTCGAGAAGTTGATGTACTAACTTACTCAAACGTGGCCCACATGACTTTTGGTGCTTCATCTCCTAGGGTTAGGTTTTTGGATTTCTAGGATTTTTGACATTCTTGTTTATTGTAAAAAGGCCTTCAGAGCCTCATTGTAATCATTTTCTTGTGAATGTGAGTATCTGTCACATCTCTTCTCAGAGATAAGTTGCCACCATTCTAGCAAGTCTTTCACTCTGTGTTTTTACAATCCATGTACATTTCTTTCATTAATAGAAATCATGTATTACTGTATATCCTTGTTTATGGTTGTATCTCTGATACATTTATTTTATATTATTGGATATTTGTGATATCTATGTGCATTTATTTATTATATCTCCGCTCTCATTTCGTGCCAACAATAATCTAGATTAGTGGTATCAGAGCAGGCTGCTCTTGATCATTTTTTTTAGTGCATGTCCCTGAAGAGGTTTGAGTATAGAAATTTGGGTCTCGATATTGTCTCTCTTGAATACAATCGCTCTCGCATGTCTAAGAAACCCTCCATGGAAGAAGAAAATAAAAATTATAGAGTAGACGATCCTATCAATATGTTGCTTGAGAAATCTCTAATGCGACAGAGGGATGAAATGATGGAGAATTTTTCTTACAACCTTCAATGCCTACCAACAAAAATAGGTGCATCTTCAACAAACAACCACTTTTGAGGCACCTCTCCTTTCAAGGTATAGGTTAATTTTGAAATTGCCGTATTTGAATGTCAGATAGATGTGGATTCCCTAGACAAATGGTTAAATCTATTAGAAGGTTATTTTTTTGTTCATAATTTTTTCGACAGGGAAAATATCACCTTTGCACTCCTTAAATCTCTCCCCCATGTCAAACATGGGTGGGAAACTTACTGGGAGAAACGTTCCATGGAGGAGTCTGGAATATATGGGGTCGAGCCTACTTGGGATTTTTTTGTGGATGCGGTAAAGGAACAATATTACCCTTTTGGAAACTATGAGGACCAGTACATGAGATGGACCACACTGCGGCAAGAGAAGGACCAAGAATTTTTGGAGTTCAACAATACCTTCCATACCTTGTGCACCAAGTTGGGTATCAAAGACTCCAAACAATATTTGGTTCTAAAAAACCATAGGGCTTTACATAGATACATCCAAACTAAAATTGATTTTCTGGACATCCAATCACTCGGTGTTTCTTATCGATATGATGTTAAAATAGAGAAGAAATTTAAGCAACAGAATAAACAGGATTTTGGGTCTACAAATCTGCAACAACCAAAGTATGAAAAACACGATGCTAAAAAACAGTCTCCCAAAAACCATTCAAAGCCACAAGAAAAGAAGGTTCACGAGAAGACAAGGAAGGACACCGAAAAATGGTGTGATGTTAAGCCCTAATGTTGGCTCATTACCCCTTAATTGGGGAATATTAGATTAGTAATGCTATTTTATTTATGTCGGCTTTAGGCCATTAGTTGTAATTTAGATTAGTAATGTTATTTTAATTATGTCGGCTTTAGGCCATTA
>SNQJ01S0093019.1:22533-35834 GCA_010110895.2 Picea sitchensis
CTTGGGAAAATGAGTCTTTTATACAGAAGCATCTAGAGTTGCTCAAGCGTTGTGGAGACCACTTGTCTCAAGGGGAGGGGCATGTTAAGCCCTAATGTTGGCTCATTACCCGTTAATTGGGGCATATTAGATTAGTAATGCTATTTTATTTATGTCGGCTTTAGGCCATTAGTTGTAATTTAGATTAGTAATGTTATTTTAGTTATGTCGGCTTTAGGACATTATTTGTAATTATACCTCCTAGTCTCCTATATATACCAAGGAGACATTTTCATTTTGAATCATCCTGTACTTGAACATTTAAGTGGGTTAAAAGGAGGTTGCCCCCTCGAAGAGGCTTATTATCTGAAATTATCTCTTTTTCAAGGCGTTGAGTACTTTTTCTGAGGTTTTTATATGCTATATTGATGTTTGGTTCTTAACATGTGATTTCCACAAAATCCCCTGGAACAACACCGATGAATGTCACTCAAAAAAGTCATTGGTGGTTGAGATCAAAGATAAGGAGCCAAACCCTGATTCTGAATCTGATTCTGAAAATACTGGTAAAATACAGATCACGGACATAGATCCCACTGCTATTGTCACGACTGCAACATTTCAACCAGAAGAACCAACAGATACTGACTAGGCAGAGCGCCTTTTTCATTCACATATCTGGGTGAAGGCAACCCCGCTGCATTTTATTGTTGATAGTGGAAGCCAGAAGAACCTCATCTCATCAGAGGTCATCAAACAGTTGGGATTGTCAACAACACCACACCCGCAACCATACAAAATTGGGTTGCTTCACCAAGGACGATATCTTCGTGTCAACCAATAGTGTCAATTGTCATACGACATCCATCCCTTCAAGGATGAGGTATTATGTGATGTTTCCCCACTGGATGTCTGTGATGTTCTCATGGGCCAGCCATATATGTGGAGACGTGATGTTGTTTATGAGTCTCGACACCACAGTGTCATTGTTTCTTTGGGGGTTCATCTCTACAGAATTCCAGAGGTAGTTCTGACTACTGTTCCACCTAAACAATGTCGCAAGGTAGTATATCATACTAAAAAATTAAGCTTCTTCACAATCTGTTCGAAAGGTGAATAGAAGGATATTGCAGCCACTACAACCTCGGCCCAAGCATCTTCTATCCAGCAAAAAAAGGTCGACAAGATTGCAACAAAGTGTAAAGATTCCTTCTGCATAGAGGAATATCATGTATCCAGACTGGTTAAAAATGTCGAACCCTTCCATCCACATGTTTGTGACAACCTTCAACAAGCTAAGCAATGCAACTTCTCCAACAAGGAAAGAACTTCATCAAGGTGCAGATTTAACAAATGCTTTTCCCTCTCCCCAGGTAACTCAATGCAATGGAGACCATTTATGCCTAAGGAGGGAGTATTGATCCAAATTGATATCAGTGGCCACCCACCTTTTTGAGCTGGCTCAAAATAATTTTCTGGCAGTTCTGGTAATTTACTATTTTTAGCAGTTTTTAAATTCCAGGGCCTAAATGAAGATTTTTCGGGATCAAGGTTTTCAATGATTTCGAAGGCTCCAATTTATCCCCCTAAATGAATATCCTTGATGATATCTTTCCAATGCACTATTGTGATCCTAAAAAAAAGATTGTATGCAAAAGTTAAGACCCCGAGAAGTTGATGTACTAACTTACCTAAACGGGGCCCACATGACTTTTGGTGCTTCATCTCCTAGGGTTAATTTTTTGGATGTGTAGGGTTTTTGACATTCCTGTTTATTGTAAAAATTCCTTTAGAGACTAATTGTAATCATCTTCTTGCGAATGTGATTAGCCATCTCATCTATTCTCAGAGATAAGTTGCCACCATTCTAGCGAGTCTTTCACTTTGTATTTTTACAGTCTCTGTAAATTTCTTTCATTAATAGAAATTGTTTATTACCATCTCTCTGTTTATGGTTGCATCTTTGATATATTTATGTTACATTATTTTATATCCATGATATCTCTATGCATTTTTTTATTATATCTCCGGTCTCATTTCGTGCCGAAAATAATCCAGATCACTATACATTCATGAGCTTCTTCCAAAATTCAGGGCCTTTCATTTTCTAATATACATCTCCTCAAAATACTATATGCACCTATCGTATATAATTTTCCTACAATAAGTTGATAGTATGCATTTCTGACTACTAGACTATTCTTCTGTGCAGTGCTAAAATCTTGTCATGTAAATAACTGTGTCAGGGAAGTTGTCTTCCAAATTGGTAGTTTATTATCCATTAGTTACCCTTGATAGGTGATTAGGTCCTAGATTCAAATTCCCTGGTTTGACTATCACATCAAAATCAAATTCTTGAAATAACAATATCCATCTATAGATTCTCTCCCCCAACATTGGCTCGTTGACTAGGTATTTGAAGGTAGAATGGTTAGTGAACATCTTGAAGTGTTTCCCTAGTAAATAGTGCCTAAAATTTTGAAGTGAAAATACCATTGTTAGGCCTTCTCTTTTAATGGTATTGTAATTATGCTCCAATTTTGACAAATTTTTTCTTTCAAATGCTATAGGATGGTCTAAGTCCCCTGTTGCTAACTACGCTAGAATGCCTCCAAGTGTTATGGATGATGCATCTACATGGACATGGAATTTATTTTCCAAATCTGGGAATACGAGGATAGGTGTTGTGACCATATTTTATTTTAAGGTGTCTAACCCTTGTTGACAGTCCTCAATCCACTGGAATATGATATCCTTCTTTAAATTTTTTTACATTGGCACAGTAATCTACTCATAGCCCTTTATAACCTTCCTATAGTAGCATGTATGTCCCAGTGTTTCTCTTAACTAGCGCACTGACTTTGGTGGTGGTAAATTGACAATGTATGCAATCTTACATGATCTACTAGTAAACCTTGTTTATAGACTATATGCCCCTACAATATTCCAAAAGGTGTCCCAAAAATGCATTTCTTGATATTCAATGATATCTCACATTGCCTGAATCTTTCCAACATTAGTATTAACACTTCTACATGATCTTTTAACAGGATATATATAGTCCATTCATCCAAATCTACTTCTAGAAACTGATGTATGAATTCCTTAAAAGAAGCTATGACTACTCTAGAAAATATGGTTGGTGCATTCTTCAACCCAAATGGCATGATTGTGTATTTATAGGATCCCCATTCTGTAGAAAAAATAGTCTTATACTTGTCTTCTAGAGCTACTTTGATCTGATGGTAACCTTAAAATCCATTTGTAAATGAATATGTTTCTTGGTCTCCCACATTCTCTAAAACTTCATCTGTAAAAGAGGTAGGAAAAGGGTCATGTAAACAAGAATCATTAAGTTTCCTCATATCTACACAAATCCTTACCCCCCCCATGTTTCTTTTCTTGGAATACCATAGGACTTATCCATTCATATTCCTCTACTTGCTCTATGATATCAACGTCCAACATTATGTTAATCCCTTCCTTCACTTTATGCTTATATACTAGATTCAATCTGTAAGGTATCTTCCTGAGATGTCTTGCCTCATATTTGAGAGATATTTTCATCACTCCTAGTTCTCCTCATTTTCCTTTCATCTCTGTAAAGTTCGTTGGGAACGGGTCACTATATTCCTGTGGTAACTCTATTATTCTTTCTACTATTTTTTCATCCCAATAGTCTCCAATAATTTCCATTTTAGGGTTATCATTTGTCCAAATGTTGACTTTATTCACCTTGATTGGTGCAACAAACACTTCTCACTCTAGAAATGGACCTTCCACCTCTCTTTCTCTTTCAATTTTTGTAATCTCAATGTTGCGTGGATCACCTTCATTTGGTGTTCCCTCTTCAACATGATAGGATGAAAGTAGTTCTTTGATTTTCTGTCTATTCTGTTGTTGATATTATGTCACTAGTTCAACCTCTTATTCATCAATAAATATCACACCTCTTATATGCCTCAATGCTGAATTAATGTTTTGGTTCTCATGTTCAAATTAGAAATAAAATAGAAAGTTTTGTTGTAATGTTGTCCATTATGAAGTACCTCTACGCATATCCTCGTCTACATACGAGTTCTCTGGAATTCCTTATAGTGTATGGATGAAGTGATGAGGCCATTTTTCTGGTGGTGTCAACCTCTATTGTGTTAAGAAATGTTCTAAGTGTTTTGTTATTGTTACTTTCCCATCATACCTATGCATTTTATTTCTCCCTTATTCTACACCAAATCTAATGCATAGTAATCATTTACATTAGTACCAGTCTTGAATTATTTCTTTGTGCACACCCCACCATCTTGTGGGTGTATAATTAAATGTAATATCTAGGGCTAAGAGCCTATGATTTTCCAACACTTGCTCTTCATATTTTGTCAAAAATTCCTCTAAGTACTTTACTCGATGAAAACTAGGAATTTATCTTATCTCTATACCAAACCATCTTATTTCACTATCTATTATTTCACACCTTCTTGTGCAAACTTCATGTAATCATTGTTGCCAATTCTCAAAACTTGTATCTTAGTAGGAAGCACACGATGTGATGCTTCCCTAGCTGGGTACCCCATCTGCAGTTGGCTTAACATAATCTTCTTCTCATTTGGTGGTTATGTACAACTATTTTATTTCCTCCAGATCCAAAAAAGTGGGTTCTACTAACCTTTCTCCTTCTGAAGGGTCTATTGGTGCAATGAATCTATATTCACCTGGTTCAAATGTCATTTTCCTTGTCTTCAAGTTAAATATAGAGTGGTTATCAAATTCCCAATCCATTCCAAGTAATGTTGGATATGGTGTTGTTCCATCTACTATCTCTATTACTTCAAAGTATGCCATAGTGCACACTCCATCCAAATCTATTGTCATACCTTTAAGTCTTCCAATTGGTATCCCTCTCTGTTGATTTGCTAATTTCAGTTGTACAAGTGAATAGCCTAGTGTGGTTTCTCCCATGCACTACCATGTATTCTTAGTTATAACATTTACTTTAGAGCCTAAGTCCAGTATAATATCACCCATGTTCAAATATCCAATGTTGGAATTCGTTTTGAATTTTGTGCTTGGCCTTCTTCTTGAATGGAAATGATTCACTGTTTTCTGCTCTAATTTTCCTTCTGCCTCCGTGTTACATATTTCTAGCATATTTTGTAAGATCTTGATAGATGATGGGTATTAGTGTTTCATGGAAACCTACATAGGAGATCTAGCTAAAGCAAGTACAAACAAAGATTATCAAGAAAGGAAGAGAGATTCAATATGGAATAATGAGAAAATATATTCACACTACTCCAATGAGTTGATGATTGATACATAGATCATGATCAATATGATACAATGAATGAGTGGAATAAAATCATATATAGGGAAAAAAATTCCATAATTAAGAAAAGCAATCAAACAGTTAGCTTTCCTTAGGAATGCATGCATGCATAATAGTGATGGTAAAAATAGAAAGTCTAAATCGAACTAGTCAGTTAACTCCCACTGAACTAGTGTGTTAAAAATAGAAATTTGTCCAACACCCCCCTTGAACATCACTATGGAGTAAAAATGAGTCCTGACTACTAGGCCATTTTAGGTACTCATGTACAATGCAACTAATGAACACTGAATAAAAGTGAGGAAAGAGGGAAAACCACGTGGGAACAAAACCCCCCCTCAAAATATAATGTATCAAAAGAATATAATGACAGCTGCTAGGAAACTATGTTCTTCACTGCAAGACGATCCCACAAAGTCTGAAACTTCTTCTCATTGAAAGTATTCATGAATATGTAGAAATATTTATGCATCTGATGAATTCCTTTGGTGACCCATCGGGCCTTGTGCTTATTGATCCTGTGGACCCATCTGCACCTGAAAATATTCCTTTCTGGTGGACGTGGAACCATATTCCAAGTATGGTTCTGTAGGAGTGAGTCATACTCCTTCTACATGTCTTCTTTCCATAATGGATTTCCCACAACCCTATTGTAGTTCTGTGGATCAGTAGATTGAACCATATAGAAATGCATGCACATCATAGATTCTGAAGCGGAAAGTACATGGGAAGGCTCCTCATGATGGGATCGATTCATCCTCAAATCCAATGGATTCCCTACAAGGTTTCTTGCTTCCTGAAGTGTGGTATGTGCCTTCTTGGGAATTTGTAGAAGCTTCGACGTTGGCTTCTTATCTGGATGTACTACCTTCTTATTTTCATGTACATAATCAAAGTGTATGGAATCATATTTGATGTCTGAAACTGATGGAAGATCAAGAGTATATGCATGTTTCAGTGGAGGGGCATTCAAAGTACTCTCCTTACGTGTAAGTAGAATAAAGGAGTCATCATTAGAAAACTTAGTGAATTTATACAACCTTGACTTATGATCCTCCTCACGTATTGCAATAATGGAATTGTCATGCATGTCAATTACTGAAACTGAATCTGATGTAAATTGAACCTTTCTTCCCTCCTGAGTGATCTGATAAACTAAGAGAAGATTCATAGAAATCTTTGGAACATGTAAAACATTCTCAAAACTGCCATTGTGGAGTTCCACTCTCCCTTATCCTTCTACTGTTACTAGAGTATCATCCCCCATGAGAATAGGGGGTCTTGAGCATGGACTCAAGGAAGAGAAAACTTCCTCTTTCTCTACCATATGATGGGTTGCACCAGAATCTATAATCCATTAATTAAGTGAGGAATTAATTGCAACAAGAGAATGATGATTACCTTTCTTAGGAGCAGGATGTTCTTCCTTCTGCTTCTTCACTCCCTCTAGAATGAAGTTTCCAAGGTTGTTATGCTGAAGTGCATGTGCCATAATATCGATATGTTTCTTCATGCATGTGAATTCTTCATGATTCATTTTATTGCAGTAAGTGCATTTCTTTCCCTTATTCTTCTTCTTCTTGGAATCTAAAGAGTCTTTGGAACCTGAAGAATCATTAAAGGATTTGGAATATCCCTCCTTCCTATTATGTTTGAATGAACCTTTTCCATCCTACATGGTGAGTTCATGTGATTTGGGATCTTTAATGATACCCATATGTATGAGTTTTGTCTACTCTTATGTACGAGACTCAATGAACTGAGCCAACGTAGGCATTTCCCAATTTGTTCCAAAAAGACATCTGCCAGAATGGAAATTGGAGACATATACAATGCATTTTGGTCCTAGCTTGGCCAATATTGTTAGAATAAGTTGTTTCTCTTGTGTAGACTTATCAATACCACATTCACCCAAGCTCAATATCAAAGATTTAAATTTAGTAAAAAAATATTGTATATTAACAAAACTTTTAGGGTCTAAGGTATTCAACTCTACCTCAAGCATATGAACTCGCATCTCATCCTTGTTTCCAAAGAGTCCTTCCATGGTGGTCCAGATCTAGTTTGGATTCTTTCATGCAGCAACATGAAACCATAAATCAATGGAGATTAATTCAAGAAGTATTCCCGTGGCCTCATCCTTACAGTTCGCCCATCTCATCTTCTCAATTGCTGATGTAGGTTATGTTTCTGTCGCCATCGTCAAATTATACAATCCTTTTCTTTTGAGTTGGAATGTCGCCTTGGCCTTACAATCAAAATGATTATATGGTGTGAGGATTACCACCACGTTTGATTGTATAATAGTTTCCATATCGATCCCTCCCACTGATTCCAAGAACCCCTAAAAAATTACTCTCAATCTGAAAGTGAAAAATTAAGAAATTAAGAATTTATATCAGTTTCAGAAGATGATCTTGTGACTTACTTTCTAAGCAAACGGTGAGGAATATCGCTAAATGGTTGAAAACCCACTTCCAAAATGGGTCGATTTTCTTTCTTCGTGGGTTGTTTCCTCCAAAACGTAATATTTTGGGAGCAATGAATGTGGAAAGGTATGGCCACAGATTTGTATCAGTTTCAGTAGGCTATATTGCGGCTCACTTTCTGAGCAAATGGTAAGGCATCTTGCCAAATGGTTGAAAACCCACTTCCAAAATGGGCCGATTTTCTTTCATGGGGGTTATTTTCCTCAAAACGTAATATTTTAGGAGGAATAACTACTGAAATTTATGACCATGGATTTAGATCGTTGAAACTTCATTTTTCCTTATTCTTTGTCTTGTCTTGCTTTCTCCAAGCAACATAGCTCTGATACCATGTCATTGTTTCATGGAAACCTGCACAGGATATCTAGCTAAAGCAAGTACAAACAAATATTATCAATAAAGGACAAGAGATTCAATATGGAAGAATGAGAAAGTATATTCACACTACTCCAATGAGTTGATGATTGATACACAGATTATGATCAATATGATACAATGAATGAGTGGAATACACTCATATATAGGGTAAAACATTCCATAATTAGGAAAATCAATCAAGTAGTTAACTTTCCTTAGGAATGCATCCATGCATAATAGTGATGGTAAAAATAGAAAGTCTAAATAGAACTAGTCAGTTAACTCCCATTGAACTAGTGTGTCGAAAATAGAAATTTCTCCAACAATGGGTCATTCAGTAGCTTAACAAAGGCTTGCAAATTATTTTTTATGTTACTTACTTTCTCTAAAGGTTGTGCTTCACTAGTTTGGTCCATTGAGGAAGGAATCTCATACATTGGTACATTTTGAGTTTGTTGTGCAATTGATGTAAATGCAATGTTTTTCTTGATAAATTCATGTTTTTCCTCCTTGAATGTTTCCTTTTCTTTCCGTGCATCAAACTACTTCTATGGTTCAATATTCTTCTTCACCCATTGATGTTGTGATGGATCTTGTCTTACTACGTCGGTTCCTGTCTTAGCTCCTCGTCACATGACTATGTTGATGTTTCCCCCATCATCCCACTCTTATGCATAAATCCATTGTTCACATTTTTGCTCTTCTAGTTCCTCTATTTTTGGATATTTCCCAATAGTCCTGTACAGTCTTCTGTATCATGGTCTATTGCACGACAATACATACATGTCATAGGTGGAAGTGGTCATTCCCTTGCATAGTTTCCTGGATGTTGGCAGTTGTGGAAAACTATTGGACCTATGCCTTGTCCAAATCCTCCTCTACCTCATCCTCCACCCCTGTATCAACCTCCATCTCCTCACGGTGAATTATATGTAGGTACTTGATTATACTGCGCCAGGTTATAGTATGATTTCACATTGTTGTATTGTGGTTCTACATTATTATGCTATTGTTGCACATTTTTATATGGTGTTGGTACCTAGTTGAAGTGGTGTTCATCCTGTCCTGTCATCATTTCTTCTTGCACCCTATAAGTATCTAAAGTTATTTCTCTCATCATCTCCATTGTCCTACAATTTTTATCATCATGACCTACTGACTTGCAGAAATTGTAGTACGAACTTTTGGGTATTGTTCGATACTTATTCATCATTGGACAATGATATGGATCATGCCAATGTATTTTACAAATATTCCACCATGGTCCTCATGTTTGCAAAGGGTTTGGTACTCATATTTCCATGTACTATGTGAAAGTTGGAAATTCATTCTTTTAGTGTCCTCATGTCCTGCATGTGGTACACCAAATAGCTTATCTTTTCTCTTTTTCCTTATTTTGGTTAAGATGAAATGTTAGGTTCTTCAAATCCTCCTTCAACTCCTCCAATGTTGTGTCTGTCTTATGATACTGGTTCTCTTCGAGTTGTAAGGCTCACTACAAAGCCTCTTCTTGATTTTGGAACTTATGTTGTCTCAATGGGTATTTCAAATGTGGTAATAGTGAGTTCACAAATAATTTATTATGTTGCATGTCAATCATGGAATATTTCAAATTACCTTTCAATCATTTGAACCTCTGATCAATATCCCAAATAGACTCACCTAGTTTTTCCCCGATTTCAATCATCTCATTCATGTACTGGTCCTCTGAGCTAGGATTATGAAATTCATTTATCAGTAGTTTCTTCACATCTCCATAGTCCTTGCTACTCCTGGTTAACTATTTACATCTAGGCTCATATACCAATCCAATGCACAGTCTTTTAGTGTGATATTTAATTGTGCAAGTTTTGTATCCTCATCTATGATATTATTTGCTTCACATATCTTCTCATAGATGAATAAATGCTTCTTAGGGTCCTTTGATTCCTCTCCTTGAAATTCTGCTAACCTGATCATAGGATCATGTCTTGCCATTTTGAACTGTGTTGAACTACTACGTCCATGTGTTGTTGATATTTGACTGTTACTTCCTGAATTGGATCCTCCAGTTGTTTCTCCTTATTTAGATGCATTTCCTAATGTCTTTCTTCCACTAAAATTCGATTTTCTAAATGGTGGTGTTCTTTATGGTGTATCAATCACACATGGGGTTATAGTTCCACACTGAGCCTGGCCTGGATTGAAGTTTTTCCTTATGTTCCTACCCTTGGAACTCATGTTTTCCTTTCATATGTTGTGCACATGGTTTCCTCAATATGATCCATAGACCGAAGATCTTCTGTGTCTTCTTCATCACTTATGAAGCCCTCTCTATTAGCTATGGCTCTCTTATTGTTATTCATCTTATATTGGTAAGGTACTTCGTTGCACGTCTTTCCATTTGTTTCCATTATCTTCTTTATTTGGTCTTCTTCCATCATTATTGGGTCCATGGCCTCCTTATTCTTTCCCTTATCCATTTCTTCGTCCATTTCTCCACCTCTTGTTAGTGCTTCCCCCCTTCCCCCATGCACACAGGGAAGTTTAGTTGTTTTATTCCATGGTAATCACACCATTGTTATTTAGTAAAATATTGATTTAATTATAAACTAATATTGTATACCTACATATGGTTCCTTTTAGAAAATATTTCTCTGTTGCATTGTAAGATGTAGCGATATCTACTGCAAATTCAATGATAAACTCTGCAACAATATTTTCTAACCAGAAATCTACAGTGCACGTAAATTTGTTGTTAACTTGTTGTAACTACACGATCTCCACAAGATTCCACTCCCACTTTATAATTCAATTTTTTGGGTGGTTGTCTTTTAAGCTTAATAGCCACTCCTACAATAAATACGGGAAATCATAGAAAAATACCTTGTGCAAGTCACTAAACATGTATTTATCCATATATTTGCATGGTGTTAATTTAGGGTTTCTATTATCCTTCTTTGAAAACTCAATTTCCTTTGTTTCCAACCATATTTCGATATCCTCCTTCATTTTATTCCATGGCTTGAACATTCCTTTTTATACCTTCATTCTCTGCATGCTTCTTCTATGGATATCATCCACTCAATCCTATGTAGTTCCAGCTGGAAAAAAAACCATTTGTTGGTTACTTCTATCACTTCTACTTCTTGGTCTTACCTAGGTTTAGATATGAGAAGGATTCCAACAAAATCCTATAAAACTATCGGCCCTCTTGGTAAACCAGAAGGAAACACATCAGAGAGAGTGCACTTCCTAGTCTCACCCGAGATATTTCTATGGGTGATTGCAATGCTCAAGTTCTTGTAGTCTAGGAATGATTAGGGATATGGGATTGTATTTGATATTCTTCATGAATTAATCATGTTATTCATTGAAATATTCACAGGATTCATTCATATTTTAAGCCATGCATGCATTCTAATGAATTTATCTTAACCATTCATTCATTCATTCATAAACTAACTACTGAGATAAGGTAAACATGCAAGAATCATCACAGATAACACATATTTTACCATGGTTCAACCCCTCCTAGGATACGTCCCCAAAGATTTCTCTTCCCTATTGTTTTATTAGGTTTGCTAAAAAATATGGCATTGCACGCACTACATCTACCATTATACAATCATTGGAAGGTTCAATAACCTCTGTGAGGTGGACTAGACCACACCAGTATCCTCATCTTGTGATATAACCCTCAAAATATGGCCTACTTGACTCTTCTATAGCTCAATATTTTTTACAACAAAGGCTTCACTACAATTATCGAACAACCGAACAATACTCGAAAATAACTACAATAGTCGAACTGAACCCCAACCTATAACTCCTAGGTTCTTATTTATACTATCTTACAAGATTATATTTGTTACAATATTTACCAAAACCCTAACCCTAAAATGGTTAGGTTTTCCTACCTACACGCTTTGCATGCTTCTCCTCTTGTATGTTTCTTTTCCTAGCATGTGTTTCTTTTCCTGCCAGCTATTCTTCTCCAAAATTGGGCCTTTACTACCAAAATTGGTTCTTTCCTCAAAATAGGGTTGCTCCCAACAATGTGTCTTGACTATCCTACATCATGCGCGCACACACCCTATCCCACTGACATCCTATGTACACCTTTAGAAACTAAGGTTTTTAAAACTTCACAACTTCTGCCCTTCAGACCCTTATTGCCTTAGTCACATCCACTTTTGATCTTTCACTGGACTCTTCCTTTAAATTACCAATCTATACCATGACCAATCAAAAACATATCTATGCAATCCAAAAACCTATGCATGCTCCTCAACCATACACTATCACAGATTATAGATATTCCTTAATCAGAATAGATATGAACTACTCAACCAACAAACTATCATATTTAGACATTGATACAACCATACAAAGAATGCCTCGAGATTTCACCATACCATGAGAAATTCTAATCATGAATACAACATATAGCCATACCATATCCTCTGTAGTAGATATGAACCAATATACCACTTTTATGGGAACTTGCTTCAGAATTCATGAAGCTGGCACCAATACTTTCTCAAGGTTGTATGGATTTTCCCTCATGTAAGCTCCCTACTATATTGTCATCTTGTGTACGTGCGTATCTTATTATACTACTACCTCACATATTCATGCAACCTATTATACTGTTGTTGATTATTTGGGCTAGTTGTCATTGATGTCAACCCTTGAAGAAAGTCCGGTAGAAAATTATGGTAGCAAAAAGGTTTGGGTAATGGACCCAAGTTTGTTTGATGGATAATGGTATGAGTTTTGATATATTTTTAGGTAAGACTATTCCATATGGATATTACATGTCATTCCATTTATGGTGGTATGTGGATCGTCACATAACTCCTCACAGTTAGAGAGTTATGGCCATTTGAAGTTGGAGAAAGGTTTGGGTAATGGAACCAAGATTGTTTGATGGATAATGGTATGAGTTTTGATATATTTGCAGGTAATAATATTCTAGATGGATATTACATGTCATTCCATTTCCGGTGGCATGTGGAACGTTACATAATTCCTCACAGTTAGAGAGTTATGTCCATGTGAAGCTGGAGAACCCTCATGAGTCATCTAGAAGCCCCAAAAGGTCAAAGTAGTCAAAGTGGTTTAAGACATTTTAGAAGGTAAATAATAAAGTGAAGTGATGATTTTACTAT
>SNQJ01S0093019.1:35876-52984 GCA_010110895.2 Picea sitchensis
CTCACAGTTAGAGAGTTATGTCCATGTGAAGTTGGAGAACCCTCATGAGTCATCTAGAAGCCCCAAAAGGTCAAAGTAGTCAAAGTGGTTTAAGATATTTTAGAAGGTAAATAATAAAGTGAAGTGATGATTTTACTATAATTCAAAGTGAATAAAAAATAAATTCTTTAAATAATCAATTTAATGGAGAAATTACTAAGTGGACAAGTGGTTAGAAATGGGTTAGCCCTAAAACAAGGAATCTGGTTTAAGATGGTTAGAAGTTAACACCTTGAGGTAAAGTGAAGTGATGACTGTACTATAAGTCAAAGTGGATACAAAATAAATTATTTAAATAATAAATTTAATTGATAAATTACTAAGTGGACAAGTGGTTAGAAGTGGGTTAACCCTAAAATAGGAAAAATGGGTTAATATGGTTAAAAGGTAACCCCTTGAGGAAGCTACATGAACATATAAATAAGAGGTAAGAGTCTCTCATTTTAAACAAACTTGAGCATATTGAAAATCTACAAGTTACTGAGGTAACCAAAGGATATCTGAGCCAAATTTCAAAGGGAAGGTGAAGTAAAGAAGGCCAAAACTAAAGGGAGGATAAATTCTTTTGATGATGCTTTCTAGGGTATGTTATTTACAAGTCATCTCACAATTTTCGCAATAACCTATTTTCTAGAATGATTCAGACCGGGAAACTGGGAGGCCATTGAAGAAACATATCCAAGTATATTTGATAAAAAATTTAACTTGTGGGTTGTTGAATTTTTGGAGTTACACGCCATGGAAAATAGGGTTTGTGGCTAGTACTAAAACTAGTCTAAAATAGATATTTCGGGTAAAAACGACATAATTTCTTCATAACATATCTAAATTCAGTAAGACCAAATGTATTTTTTAGAGCACAGTATTTAGTATTCTTTTTACAATTTTCATATCCATACAAAAAATATTCGGTACGGGGCACACTATGCAATTTCGATCTCTAGAGTAAGTCAAAATTCAACAAGGTATGTCATTTTTGATATAACTCATTTTCTGAGAGGTTCCAAGTACTGAAATCTAGAGGAATTGCATAAAAGACACTGAAGAATATTGTATACCATTTTTAGATCTTTATTCATTACAAGTACATAGTTATGATTATTTCAAGTTATGGTTGTTGACTAATGCAAAATTAGTCATGTGAGACTAAAGTAAAGTTTGACAAAATGATACTCTCTTGTTGTTAAAGTTAAGGAAGGTTTTCGCGTATGTGATCATATACACCAGGTCTATTACAGAGTTACAAATCATATTTGGGTGATGAAATTGATGAGGAATTTTGGTTGAGGTATGTTACAGACAGAAATTGTATAAAAATGAGGTTGTGGAACATGGTTTGATGTAATGGTTTATGGTATTTGGTTATGGATAGTGTGATGTATTGCTAGAGAAATTTTCATGGTTATATTCATATGTGTATTTGGTATATGGTTGAGGTACATGTTGGGTACATGGTTGAGACAAGTAGTTGATGAGTTGGCACATACATGAGGTGCATAGTTGATGATGTTGGTACATCTTGATGAGTCATAGTTTATGTGTATTTAATGCATGATTGGTACATATTTGGTGCATGGTTGATGCACTCGTTGATGGTATAGGTTGAGTTACATATTGGTGCATGGTTGATGAAATTGTTTATGGTATATATTGATTACATGTTCAAGTATAGGTTGGTGCATGGTTGATGCACTTGTTTATGGTATAGGATGATTACAGGTTGAGGTACAGTTTGGTGCATGGTTGATACACTTGTGTATGGTGCAGGATGATTACAAGTTTTTTGGTACAGGTTGGTTCATGGTTGATGCACTTGTTTATGGTATAGTTTGATTGGTACAGTTTTACAATAACATATCTCACAGTGATAGTGTGACAGTGGTTCCATCATTCTACTTATATTTCAGGGTGGTTGGATGGGGCAAGGATAGGTGGTGGTAGCCACCTTCCGGTTGTAGCCATAGAACGTAGGAGGTTGTAGCATCCTTCTGGTTGTAGCCAGAGAATTGGGGAGTTGGATATTCCCTCAGGTTGTAGCCTAAGAAACTAGGGGGTTGTAGCCTCCTTTTGGTTGTAGCCAAAGAAATGAGGAGTTGGATCTTCCTTTCAGTTGTAGCCTGAGAATCTAGGGGGTTAGATCCTCCTTCCAGTTGTAGATGGAAAACAAAGTAATTTGGTGCGTCCAATGAATGTAATTCTTAAATACATATAATAAAAAACATTATCTGGTTTTCTCCCACTTTGCGTTTCCACATAAAAACACTAGTGCACTGTGTATGTGTATGATTTCTCATTTGTTCATTGTTTATTTACTATGCAATTATTGGATGATAATGCTACATGTTGGCCCTTGGTTATGGAAGGAAGCGAAGAAAAAGAAAGAAAAGGTGAAAAGTGAACTTTTTGGGAGACACAGTGACTGTCACTGGGTCAAAGTAAGCAAAAGTATAGAAAAGATGGAGCAAAGAAAGGAAACACAAGTTGTTGGATGAGGAGATCAAGGATGATATATAAACAAGGAATATGGATCGTGGACAACTCAACAAGTAGAAAAATCCATCATTGGATGCTTTGGAGCACTGGGCGAGAAGGAAGGAAAGACACGTTGGTGAATCCTGGGAAAAGTGGGTCAAGTTGACCTAGGGTTTTAGACACCTAGGGTTTTGGTATTTTAGGGTTTTGGCACCTAGGTTTCAGCCTAAGGCTATCAGTGAGGTGTTGTAATGTATAAATAGAGGTCTAAAGGGCTTAGGTTTGGTTGGTAATTATGCAGTACAATATTGTCATTGATCTAGCTATAGTATTGAGGGAAGGATCATTGTATTGAGAGAGAGAAGTGATGAGAGAGAGGAAGCCTTCTGGTATTGTAATATCTTTTTCTATCTGTGAAGGTCAAGTCCTATAGCTGGGTGCGCAGGAAGAGGAGAGAAAGAGAGAGAATCAAGAGAATCTACTAGCTGAGAGCACAGATAAGAACTGTATGCTTGACCTTAATGAATCATAAGCACAGTTTTGTGGATGTAGCCCTAGAGAGAGGGTGAACCACATACATCTGTTGTTGTGTGTGTGATTTATTCTTTGATCTATGTCACTATTGTATAGTTACTTACATTATTGCATTATATCAAATCTATAGCTTTGAAGGATATATCTTTCTTGTTGAATGATAGATGCATGATGTATTGTTGTTGTAATAGATCCACTTGATATTCCCCTTGTTGTAGACATATATGTCCTGCAACCCCCTCATAGCTGCTTCGGGTGAGACTGCATCTTCTTCGCAGGTGTTTCCGAAAGGGCCAGTAGATAGGGCTTGTTGGTGCGCTCTTGGAGCTAAACCCTGGGTCTCCCCCTATGCCAACAAATGGTTACATTGTTGGGACATGAATCTTCTTAAGGGAATGTCAAGGTGGTTCCCATAGAAGAGAGAGATTCAAAAGTAGATATAATATCAAGAGAAGGAATTCGTTGAAGCCCAGAACAAGAACCCTAATCTTAGTACAGAAGATTGGTTGGAGAAATATATCTTTATCGACATTCACGAGATATTAATTGGAGGGATCCATCAAGAGCTACATGAGTGGCTATCTATGTTAGTAGATACCCAGTTTGAGATAAGACCTAAATATCCCGTAGTTTGGACATCAGTGTTGATCCATAAGTTAAAAGGGTTGATAATGTTGTATCCAGGGCAGTAGATCGCTAGTTTCATAGTACCATTGGAGGGTATATCACCGAGTTTTCTTTTGATAGAGTAGATTCATACAACCGAGCTGAAAGATATTTATTTAAAGGACCCAAAGGGAAATTTTTACAAGTCCTGAAGTTGAGACTCAAGATGTTGTTGCATGAGAAGAACATCTTGAAGATACAGTAGATCGAGAAGATTTGGAAAGACTAATGTTCAAAAATTTAGACAGCGACAACAACATAGAAGTGGGACATACGCGTAGTGGAAGAGTATTTCGAGGGGTTCACCTTGAGAACCTATTTAAGAAAAACTACAGGGAAGAGGGTTTCTACAATGGAGAAGAGGCAGATCTGATAGACGAAGAACATTCAGAACCCGTGAGGGTAGAGGAAGAAGCAGCTGAAGAACTTCACCGAAACGAGCCAGAAACCTCAGGAACTATGCAGGATACTAAAGTAAGTAATATCAATCCTCCTATTTTTTTAGAAACGCTAAGTAATCAGAACATTCCAAATCACCAGAGTCTGCAAAGCCCTATTACTAGCAGCTCAACATCCACTCAGACAAGAAACCTAGGAAACTCCATGGCATATGAGATGAGGCTTCCTATCTTTAGAGGAGATGCATCTGAAGATCTTGATTAGCACTGGTTCCTGTGTGAGGCCGTATGGAACATAAAAAATATTACTAACGAAGTTGTTAAAAGAAACCAGTTTAGCACTACACTGAGAGACCACGCGTTGAGATAATACATGAAGCTTGTCCAAGGACTTGTGCAGCCTAGGCCATTGAATGATATCAATAATGCGTTGATTACAGAGTTTAAGAAACCTAAGTTAGAGTACCAATGTATTACAGAGCTGAAAGAGATCAAGAAAAAGGTAGCCAAACCTATTTGGGAGTTTGATTAGAGATTCAAGACCCTCACAGGAAGATTGACCTTCAAGATCCCAGATGAGTAGAACAAAGAATGGTTCATCATTTCTCTCTTACCAGATATCAGAGTCCCTCTGATGCACCAGAATATTGCTTCACAGGAAGAAGCATTGGAGATCGCCATGAAGCTTGAATCAACCCCTATGGGAGAATCGATCTCAGATATGAGTCAGATCTTGAGTCAGCTAACTAGTTTGTCTCTACAGGTCGAAGACATGAAGAAAGACAAGGGAAAAGACAAAAGAGAAGACATCTGGTGTGTCAGATGCAAATCAAAATGTTATGACAAGTAACACTACCCTCTATTCAATGAATACTTGGATTATGGATCTCTGAGCCCCTTGAAGCAAGTCACCTTACCTTGGTGTGAATTATGCAGAAATTGACATCGCCCTGGTAAGTGTTATTACATCCAGAAATACGTTCAAATACTCAAAAAATTGTATTGCACATTTTGTAAATCAGTAGGGCATGACGATAGATATTGTAGAGCTTATGATATCATGCATGAAATATCAAGAGATATATGAAATATCCAAGGAGAAGTACATCAAGAAGGAAACAATGCGCAGTATAATTCCCCAAGAAGATGAAACTTTGATCCTCATGGTGGATATAGAGGAAGAGGAGGAGGAGGAGGAATGGTTTGAGGTCGAGGAAAAATAATCTGTTATAACTATGCACAACTAGGACATCTAGCAAGGGATAGTCAAAACCCTTGTACCACTTGTAATTATTGCAACTCCTTCGAGCACGTCATTGAGGATTTCCCTGTGCTTCTATCCAACCTTCAGGAAAGACAAGGACCCCAGCAGAACCCACAAGTGCAATTGATCTATGATGAACCTCACAGAGCACACCCTAGAGTCATTTTTATTACTCGAGCAGGTGCTACCATAGGAGAGAATAGAATAACCCAAGGAAATATCACTGAAGACTCAGGCATTAGGAGAGCTACAAAGAAGACCCAAAATTTTGATGCAAAGAAAGAAAGACAAATCTTTGAGGAAGCAAGGCAAGAGTTCAAAGAAGATCAAGGTTCTTCCTCTAAAACATGACCAGAAATCAGAGAATATGGGATGCCTCAGGCATTTGATCATTTGGCTTCTCCAAAAGCAGGTAAAGAGGTTAGTAAGCTCATTGAATTTTTATACAGTTGTATTAAGTTAATTCAAGATGAGAACGTTGTGCAAGAACTACAGAACTTAATTAGGTAGTATGAGCTATGGAAGATAGACCCCTTATTGAATAGGGAAGTACACCAAATTGGTAATAAGATAAGGACAAATAAATAATTACATTTGAATTCTCAAATAGGAGAGTATGATATAGACTATGTGGTTTTCGACTTAGGGTCGGAGGTCAATGTCATGACAAAGAAAACTTGGACACTAATGGGAAAAACCAAGGTTGATCTATTCCCCTATCAGACTTAGGATGGCTAATAAACAATATGTCATCCCATTCGGATGATTGGAGCATGTCCTTATGGACATCGACGAAATTAGAACCTTTGCAAATTTTGAGGTAATTGAAATTGTTGATGATAGATTCCCTTACCCTGCATTACTAGGAATTGATTGGGTCTTCAACAATTCCACTATTGTTGATTTGAAGAAAAGACATATGAAATTTGAAAGAGATGGCCTTAGGGTCATTGCACCCTTATATCCAGATGAAGGTCCATGATACACAGGTCACATCAGAGAAGAAGATCACGCATACGAATTGGAAAACATATACAAAACAACAACTAGACAACAAGATTACATCAACCCTACAGTTGATGGGAATCTAAGATGGCGAAGTGATAGTGTGTGCTCATCATATTAAGAAGAAGTAATGGAGAAATGGCAGAACCAAATGTATGAAGTATCTACCAGAATATGTGCTAGATTAACTACAGAAGTTCGCTGGATCGACACAATAATGAGTAACTTACCCACATTTGATGGTCTAAACCCTTTAGAAGCCTTCCTATCAGATTTTGAAACAAGTGTACCAATATAACAAAGATTGTTGGCAATGGATGAGGCCCTGAAATCCATGCCAGCAAGATGGTGGGGGAAACATAAAAGAAATATCACAGACTGGACCCAATGTCGAACCTTGATGAGAACGTGGTTCTCATCACAAGAAGTAAGTTGTGAAGTAAGATATACCAATCGAAGTTGCCCAAAGGACCACGTGCGAAGTTGTTAATAGGTCTAGAGTGAAATTCCTTGAGAACAATGGGTGTAAAAATTTATTAGCACAGTGGAGACAACCCCTATCAAGTGGTACATTCAAGCAGAGCTAYGCCTTGTCACTACAGATTGGGAAGGTATGATTGAGAACTTTGTAACCAACTTTTTATTTGAAAGTGAATATCCTTTAGTAGATCAAGCATTACATATTGTGAGAAAGAAGGTATTCAAGGAAGCATCTAGCATCCCTATGGAACAAGAAGAGGATGAATGGACTGTGCCTTTCCAGAAATTGCAAAGTTGCTACAACATCAATGCCAATGACAATGATGATCCCAGGAAGGTAAACATTACTGAAACAGAAGGCCAAAGAATTGTGGAAGGACTAGGAGTTGAGCTACCATTTATTATTCAGCCAATAAAGATTAAAAAAGTCAACATTGGGAGAGAGGAGACACCGAAGCTTGTTAATGTCGGAGATTATTGGGATGCTTCTACCATTGACAAGATTACAAAGTTACTACATGAATATCAGGACTTGTTTTTGACCAAGTTCATTAATATGAAGGGTATCAATGGTCCTATGGGAGAAATGAGGATCCCTTTGAAACCAGGTGCGAAGCCAGTCAAGCAAAGACCCTACATATTGAACCTGAAATATAAGGAAAAAGTGAAGATTGAGCTCGTCAGAATGTTGGAAGAAGGAATTATTGAAGCTATCGAAGAATTGGAGTGGATTATCCCTATGGTCATGCAAGACAAGAAGACAGGAGAAATCAGGATATGTGTGGACCTCAGAAACTTGAATGATGCATGTTTAGATGACCCTTTCCCTACACCATTCAATGATGAAGTATTAGATAGCATGGGAGGCCAGGAGGTATATTATTTTACAAATGGATTTTTAGGATACCATTAGATTCGAATTGATAAAGAGGACCACCACAAGACCATGTTTGCCACAGAATGGGGATCCTACCAATATACAGTAATGCCATTTTGACTGAAGAATGCCCCAACCATCTTTTCCAGGGTGGTGGTCAAAGCGTTCAAACAATTTTTGCATAAATGTTTAGAAGCATCTTTTGATGACTGGACTGTGTTTGGTTTGTTGAAAAATCATATTGAATGTCTAAGGCTAATGTTGGATAAATGCAGGCAGTGTCAAATTGCCTTGAATCTGAAGAAGTGCATATTCTTCTCACCATTTGGAGTGTTATTAGTCCATATTGTATGCAAGCATGGATTGTTGTTTGATCCATCTAAAATTGCAATTATATTTTATTTTCCACCTCCCACTTCAGTCAAACAACTGCGCACTATGCTAGGACATACTGGATATTACATGAAATTCATTAAAGGGTATTCCCAGATAACAACATTAATGGAGAAGTTGTTGAAGAAGGATTGTTAGTTTGGTTGGACAGATGAATACCAGCAGAGCTTCGACACGCTGAAATAGAAGATGGTCACTGCGCCCATTCTGGTTTTTCTATATTGGAGCAAAGAGTTTCATGTGCACATCGATGCATCTTCTATTGCATTGGGAGAAGTACTGGCACAATCGGGAGAAGGGGATATCAACCATCTGTTATATTTTTCTAGCAGGAAGCTATCTACAATGGAGATCAACTACACCACTACCGAGAGAGAAGGATTAGCCATGGTGTATGCGTTGAAAAAATTCCGCCACTACTTGTTGGGAGGATGCTTTAAAATGTTTACAGATCACTCTACGCTGAAATATCTAGTCAACAAGCAAATGTTGGCGGGGCGAATATGAATATGGATTATGTTGTTTCAAGAATATGATTTTGAAATCATAGTTAAGGCAGGAAGAATGAAAAAGGGTACTGACCACTTGTCAAGGCTGGAACATGGCAAAGAACCCACCAGTTTGGAGGATACACTGTTGGATGCACATCTTCTCACCCTTAGAAAGATTGATGACCACTTCACAAACATAGGCCAGTTCCTGTCAACATGAATGGAACCTAGTGATTATACAATTCCCAAGAAGAAACAACTAGTGGTGCACGTTGTATACTTTTCACTTATAGCTGGTCACCTATACAAAATGGGACCTGATGAGATACTAAGAATATGTGTTATGGAGACAGAGAGACCATTGATCCTTGCATAATATCATGAAGGCATTGTAGGAGGACACTACGCAGGGAGAGAAATTGTGCAGAAGGTCCTGAGAGTTGGCCTTTGGTTGCCCACCTTACATAGAGATACTAAAGATTATGCCAGAGCCTGCGATGTATGCCAGAGAATTGGGAAACTTTCCAGAAAAGATGAAATTCCATTAGCACTACAGATGACCCTAGAAGCATTTGAAAAGTGGGCCATTGACTTCATGGGACCTATAAACCCACCAGGAAAGTGCATAGGAGAAAGGTATATCATTATTGCGACAGAATACTTAAGCATATGGGATGAAGCCAGAGTAGTTAAAGACTGCAGTGAAACTAAAGCTACGCGTTTTATATTTGATGACATAATAAACAGGTTTGGATGCCCCAATATCCTTATGAGTGATCAAGGTACACACTTCATCAATAAGACAGTTGAATCCCTGACCGAAGAATTTGTAGTCGACCATCACAAGAGTACACCTTACCATCCATAGGAAAATGGAACAGTTGATGCATTCAATAAGATATTGGATACAACATTAATGAAGATTTGCATTGTGAATAGGGATGATTGGGACTTAAGAGTTCTTGCAGTACTATGGGCCTATCGAACCACTTGCAAGAACTTAACAATACATACTCCTTTCAAGTTGGTTTATGGTCTCAAAGATGTTGTCCCAATGGAATACTTGGTACCATGCTTAATAATTGTTGCTTTTATAGGTATGGATGACACTGGTGTTGTTTAGGAAAGGGTCACATAGTTGGTTGAACTGGAAGAAGACATATTCATTGCATAGTTGGTTGAACTGGAAGAAGACATATTCAGAAGGAATGAGAGAAGGCACATCATGACAAGAACATCAAGAACAAGGAACTTAAGCCAGGTGATTTAGTACTGGTGTATGGAAATAAGTTTATAAGACACCCAGGGAAGTTCAAAAGGCATTAGCTTGGACCATATGAGATCACCTATGTTACAGAAGGAGGAGTTGTGCAGCTGAAAACATTGAATGGATAATGGAAGGAAGGATTGGTGAATGGGAGTCGACTGAAGTTGTACTATGACAACTGGCCGCTTCGTAGCTCACAATGAAAGAATGAGAAAAAGGGTCTAAGTACTAGGTGCAGTTGAAACTAGGTACCAGACATGGAAAAGATAGTATGCACAAGGATGGAGAGGAGGCATAAAGCAGAAACCAAGGCTACCCTGCGTAATCCAAAGTCGAAGAAAAACAGAAGGATCGGATCCAAAGTGCCTCGGGATGAGTCAAAGGTGAGTGTTGGGGGCCTATTGGAACTTGGTTAAGGAAGGAAGCGAAGAACAAGGAAGAAAAGGTGAAAAGCGAACTTCGCGGGAGACACAGTGACTGTCATTGGGTAGAAGTAAGAAAAAGAGCATAAAAGGTGGAGTGAAGTAAGGAAATGTAAGCCATTGGATGAGGAGATCAAGGATGAAAGATCAATAAGTAATATGGATCGTAGAAAACTCAGCAAGCAGAAAGAGCCACTATTGGATTCTTTGGAGCACCGCGTGAGAAGGACAGAAAGACAGGTTGGCGAAGCCCAGAAAAAGTGGGTCAAGCTGAACTAGGGTTTTAGACACCTAGGGTTTTGGTCTTTTAGGGTTTTGGAATGTAGGTTTTGGCCTAAGGCTGTCAGTGAGGTGTTGTAATGCATAAATAGAGGTCTAAAGGGCCTAGGTTTGGTTGGTAATTATGCAGTACAATATTGTCGTTGATCTAGCTATAGTATTGAGGGAGGGATCATTGTATTGAGAGAGAAAAGTGATGAGAGAGAGGAAGCCTTCTGGTATTGTAAGATCTTCTGTTATGTGCAAAGGTCAAGTCCTGTAGATAGGTGCGCAGGAAGAGGAGAGAAAGAGAGAGAAGAAAAAGAATCTGCTAGCTGAGAGTGTAGATAAGAACTGTATGCTTGACCTTAATGAATCATAAGCACAGTTCTGTGGACATATCCCTAGATAGAGGGTGAACCAAGTACATCTATTTTGTGTGTGTGATTGATGCTTTGATCTCTGTCACTGTTGTATTGTCACCTTCCTTATTGTATTAGATCAAATATATAACAATGAAGGATAGATCTATCTTGGTAAATGATAGATGCATGATGTATTGTTGTTGTAATAGATCCACTTGATATTCCCTTGGTTGTAGACATCTCTTTCCTACAATCCCCTCAATAGCTCTTCAGGTGAGACTACATCTTCTTCGAAGGTGTTGCCGAAAGGGCCAGTAGCTAGGGCTTGTTGGTGCACTCTTGGATTTGAACCCTAGGTCTACCCCTTTTCTAGCACTACATTGATATAACACTTTACTTATATGGTTAAAAAGGATTAAATTGCTCCATTATTGATTCACCATCCCTCTTAGTAATCCAACATTTGGTATTAGAGAGGGTTCCTTCAAAAAAAAATTTAACCACTAGAAGGAGATCAAGGATTATTCAAAGAATGGAGTACCATATTTCAATGGTCGGAATGGTTTAAAGTATGAGATGTGGAGTAGAAGGGCCGAAGGATTTTTACAGGCACTGGGAATTATATTTGGCTTTTAGTCATTACAAGATATGATAGTTCAAAAAGGGCAAAGACTGCAACCAAGAAGGAATTGAAGAAGAATAAAAAATTAGCAATGGATTTCATCTGGGAAGGATTACCTAATATGGTAAGAGAAAAGGTTGGTAAATTTTCATCATCTAAAGAACTTTGGGATAAGTTACATGACATATATTCTTCACCCATAATAGATTCAGAAAATGCCAAAGAAGATGTAGATATAGATCAAGAAGAATTATGTTCACCATGTGAAATAGATTCAGAAGATGAAGAGTACATAATCACCGTAGGTATGTTGTTTTTCTTTAATTGTTAAAAACATGAACATCTTGAAATAGAATTCCATGAAGGAAATGAGACAAAAAAACTAATTGAAAAGGAAGACAATTATGAAGTCGAATTGATTAGTGCTTTAGATGAACTAACAAAAGAAAACAAGTCACTCAAGAAAGAGTTGGTGAAACAAAAGGAAAGTGCTCACATTTTTTAAGAATCCCAAAAGGTCATTGAGAACTTAAGAACTTAGCTAGAAGAATCCATAAAGATCGAAGAAAATCATGAATATCAAAAGAAGTATTTGGAAGCCAACATAGAAATACGAAAGGAAGAAATTCAAATGAGAGAGAATATATTGAAAGATCATCTTAAGGAAAGAACTAATGATCTAAACCATCTTGAGACAGAGTTTGGTCAAGAAGAGAAATGACGTTAAGAAAAAATAATCACATTAAAAGTTCATCTTGAAGAAGTGAAAAGTACAGAAGAAGTCATGAAGTATCAGATAATGAAGAAAGAAGAACAAGTTGATAAGCTTGAAGAAGAAGTTGTCACATTGATAAGTAAAATCATCAAGATCAACAAGAACGTTGAAGAGACAGAAACATCCACATCAGTTATAGAGAATGAAGAGAAGCACTCAAGGTTGCTAGAAAATAAGAATGAATAAAATAGAAAGAGTTATGTAGAAGTACTCAAAGAAAGGAATCATAGTCAACCAGAATCTAAGAAAACTATTGAAGATACATATTCAAGAAGACCATTCTTGTTCAAGATACAAATAAGCTTCAATCATGATCATGATTAGTTAAGGAAGAAATTTAGAAGGAATATACCACAAAGAAGATCATTCACTTCCAGGTATGAAAATTTATCTTATGGTCATTGTTTTTATTGTACTAATTTTGGACATAAGGTTGCAGATTGCAAGGATTATAAAAGAAATGTTCAAGAAATAAATGCCTATGTGGCCCCACTTAACATTGAATGTTACATATGTCATAACTATGGACACATATCTAGTTATTGTAGAATTATGATCGATACTTCCATGAAAGAGAACACTAATATCAGATATAAGAAAGTATGGATAAGAAAAAACAAAGAACATGTGAACGAAGACTAGGTCCCAGAGATCGCAAGATTGGTAATAAAATGAGATGAAGAAAATTCTATAGAGAAAAATAAAGATGTTAGATATAGAAAGGTTTGGAAAATAACTGAAATAAAAGAAGGCCATGTAAATAAGTAACACGTTCAAGAGATTGTGCGTTCATGCATTGTAGTGAAAGATGATTCGACAGATAGGAAGAAAGAAGTTAGCGCTCAAAGAGATGATGAATCTACCAATGAAGATGATGACAAATACACATCAAATAAGGAATTGTTTTGATCCATATGACTTAGAGAATCCCAACTCATATGAATATTATACAGGGGGAGTCTATTTGGTAGCTGAGACAGAAAAAAGAACCATTCTTCGAGTAGATTGGAGAATTTGAGTAGACAGATTCAATGCATATAGTTAGCAGAAGTATAATATGATAGATTAATCAATTCTAGTAGCACTTCATGATAGTACAATGACATATGAGTAAAAATTATGGATAGTTGTGTAGTAGATTCTTGGAAAGTATGGACATAGATGGATTTGTAAGAACACTTAGTAGGTTTGGACAGATATATGATAGTGGACGAGAGCATGGATTCATATATTGGTTCAGAGAGTGGATTAGAGATAAAGGAACATTACCATAATGGATGATAATTACACAAGAAATGGCTCGAACAATGCTAATGGGTTCCAAATTGACATATATTATTTGGACACATGCAGTGCATACAACAGTTCAAATTAAAAACATAGTAATGCTAAAAAAAAACAATGAAAAAAATACCTACGAAGTATGGAAAGGAAGCACATACAACGACCTCTACATCAATGTAACTCAAGGTAGTATTTTATTAATTGAAATTTATGTTGATGATATTGTTTTTGGAAGTACTAGTGATAGGTTAAGTGACAAATTTACAAAGGATATGCATAATGAATTTGAAATGTCATTACTTGGAGAACTATCCTTCTTTCTGGGTCTTCAGATATGTTAAAGTAACCAAGAAATTTTTATTTCTCAAACTAAGTATATCAGAGAAATGATAAAGAGGTTCAGAATGGAAGATTACAAACTAGTTACCACTCCTATGAAAGCCAGTTGCAAGTTGAGAAAATATGATGATTCAAAGTCTACAGAACAAAGGAATTATAGGTCAATCATTGGTAGCTTACTATATGTGACAACATCCAGACTAGAGGCAATGCAAGAATTTGAATAGGTGGCACGATTTCAAGCAACACCAAAGGAATCACATGTATTAGCAGTAAAGAGGATTTTCAGATATATCAAAGGAACATAAGAGTTTGGATTATGGTATCCAAAAGGAAAGGATCTATCACTTATTGCCTACACAGACGTAGATTTGGCAGGTTTCATTGATGACCGATGAAGCACCAGTGGAGAATAATTCTACTTGGGTGAGTTTTTAGTATCATGGCTACGAAAGAAAGAATCATCAATACCCTTATCTACAACCAAGACAAAGTATATTGCAACAACATGATTTTGTACAAATTTTCTATGGATGAAACAAACCCTAACAGATATGCACGTTGAGTATGATGATCCCATTCCAATATATTGTGATAATACAAGCACCATAAGTATCTCAAAGAAATCGGTGATTCACTACAAGACAAAGCACATTCCAATCAAGTATCACTTTCTACGGGAACATGTTGCATAGAAGAACATCATATTTGAATATTTGGCACAAAAGAACAAGTGGTAGAGATCTTTAAAAAACCGCTTCCACGGGAAGCCTTTGAGTATCTATGCCAGAGACTTAGATAATGTCTACTCCAAAATGAATGATTTTGAATGCTTATCGTATATGTCTTAGATTTACACGAGGAAGCACCATAAAGAGAACAGTTCATGTTGGAAGATTAGTTTCAGGGAGAGTTCAGTCAGGGGGAGTATCCCCAAGGATAGTTCAGTTAAGGGGAGCAGTCCCAAATGGAAAGATACCCTTTCCATTGATGAAAAAGGGGGAGAGATTTATTAGATGTAGAGGTAAATGCTTGGAGAAAGAGCACATAGGCATGGTTCAAGGGGGATCGATGGTCATAGGAGGAGCATGACTGATATGACTTCACTATTTCATCAGAGTGTTTCCATCAATTCCAAAGTGGGAGATTGTTGATGATTTGGGTTGGTTTTCATTGATGTCAACCCTTGAAGAAAGTATGGTAGCAAATTCTGGTAGCACAAAGGTTTGGGTAATGGACCCAAGTTTTTTTTATGGATAATGGTATGATTTTTGATATATTTGTAGGTAATAATATTCCATATGGATAGTACATGTCATGGCATTTCTGGTGGTTTGTGGAACACCACATAAATCCTCACAATTAGAGAGTTATGGCCATGAGAAGTTGGAGAAAGGTTTGGGTAATGGACCCAAGCTTGTTTGATGGATAATGGTATGTGATTTTATATATTTGTAGGTGAGAATATTCTGTATGGATATTACATGTCATGTCATTTCCGGTGGTATGTGTAACGTCACATAATTCCTCATGGTTAGAGATTTATGGACATGTGAAGTTGGAGAACCCTCACGAGTCATCTAGATGCCCCAAAAGGTCAAAGTAGTCAGAGTGGTTTAAGAGATTTTAGAAGGTAAATAATAAAGTGAAGTGATGAGTGTACTATAATTCAAAGTGAATAAAAAATAAATTATTTAAATAATAAACTTAATGGATAAATTACTAAGTAGACAAATGGTTAGAAGTGGGTTAGCCCTAAAATAAGGAAAGTGGTTTAAGATGGTTAGAAGGTAACCCCTTGAGGTAAAGTGAAGTGATGTGTGTACTATAAGTCAAAGTGGATACAAAATAAATTATTTAAATAATAAATTTAATGGATAAATTACTAAGTGGAAAAGTTCTTACAAGTGGTTAACCCTAAAATAAGGAAAGTGGGTTAAGATGGTTAAAAGATAAACCCTTGAGGATGCTACATGCAATTATAAATAACAGGAAAGAATCTATCCTTTTAAACACACCTGAGAATATTGAATATATACAAGTGACTGAGGTAACCAAAGGATATCTAATCTGAATTTCAGAGGGAAGGTGAAGTAAAGAGGGCCAAAATTCACAAGAGAATAAATTCTTTTGATGATGCTTTCTAAGGTATGTTATTTACATGTCATTTCACCATTTTTCAAAATAACGTTTATTCTAGAATGATTAATACCTTGAAATTGGGAGGCCATTGAGGAAACATATCCAAGTCACTGTAATACAAATTTCAGTTTGTAGTTCGTTCTATTTTTGTAGTTACACACCATGGAAAACGGGGTTTGTGGTTAGTCCTGAAACTAGTCTAAAACATGTGTTTCGTGTAAACATGTCATAACTTATTCATAACAGATCCACCTTCAGTAAGACCAAATTTATTGGTTAGAGTAAAGTATTTAGTATTCTTTGTACAATGCTTAGATCCATACAACAAATATTGTGTGTAGGGAATGCTCTACAAGTTCGATATCTCACTACTACATATTGAAAAATTTGCGACGACCACTTGCGATAAAAGTACTCTTTCATCGCAACATGTAAGAGAAAAAGTTCAATTTTTATAAATCGACCCCATATTCGTCGCTATCTCGATGCATGTACTTTGAATAAATTAATATGGTCAATGTTCGTCGCAAGAGCGATGAACCTAGTTTGTTTAAATTAATATGGTCCATGTTCGTCACAAGAGTGACAACTGAGATAATGTTAAAATTGGCAAATAAATAGGTAAAAAAAAAATAATTTTTAGGTCACGGTCATTGCAATTGTGATGATAGTGACCTAAAATTGGACTATAAATATTTAACGATTTAAAGATGTTGCGACAATCTTGCTATAACAACGACAGTTCCGAAAGGGTGTTTTTGTACGGAAGAATGTCACAGAATGTTGTTATAGGTAGGGACAAAAGTAAAGTGGGTGAAAAGAGTGATGGTAGATGTTATTTCCCTTGTAAAAAATGTTTCCTCAGACGTCCCGTAATAATTTTAATAACAATATCTACAAAACATTATAGGAAATATGGGCACATTGATTGAGGATCAAATGAATATCGTCCCATGGTAATTAGCTATATATTCATTATCTTTTTTTATTTTGTCAATGTTATATAAAATTATAT
>SNQJ01S0093019.1:53064-68164 GCA_010110895.2 Picea sitchensis
TATATATATTGTTTGAATGTTTGTTATAGTATACACTAATTTTTCATGATTGTTTGTAATTATAAAGTTAGAGTTCCCCTCTAACTTTCCGTAGAATATTGCACCAAGTATTAGTAGAAATGATGTTGTACAAGATGAGGAACATCATCATGACTATGAAAATGAGGATCTCATGGAAAAATATGATGGGACAAATCAAGTTAATGATCCCATGGAAGAAGATGATGGGGCAAATCAAATGATCCAAGATTTGTTTTCGCAACCAGATGAGGATGGGGAAAATGTTGGTATTTATGATGAACCTCTATTAGAAAAGGCAAATGAACGACTTTATGAAGGATCAAGAGAAAATCTTCTCTCCGCTACATTGTTGCTAGTGAACTTAAAGGTTATGAATAATTTGTCGAACACTTGTATGACACATATACTAAGGTATGTAATATGATTCATCTCATATTATACATAATTGTTGATTTTTTTCTATTTGTTTTTAGTGTTAATTAATGTGTAAAATAAGAATGCAAATTTCACGATTAATATTCTTACATTAACTAGTTATTTGTTATGTTGTAGATTGTTTGGTGAATTTTTGTTACCATCATCAAATATATTACCTCGCACATATCGAGGTTTGCATATGATTATGAAAGACATTGGAATGGATTATCAAACTATAGATGCATGTCCTAATGACCATATTATATATTATGGACAACATTCTTCGAAAACAGAATGTCTGCAATGTCTTATCCGTAGATATCAAACCGATCAAGTAACATAAAGGGTTCCTTGAAAGGTTCTTCGTCATATTCCCATAATTCCATGTTTGTAGCAATTGTTCAGGTGTGAAAGCATAACGCAATTTATGGATTACCATGCATGTAACAGAAGTGGAGTTGGTGTTCTTCAAATATGAACCTCGTAATGTTAGGCTTTCATTGGCAGCTGACGGTGTTAATCCATTTTGAGAGCTTAGGTCTATTTACTCAGTGTGGCCTATTTTTTTTATCAACAATAACATTCATCCTTGGATGTCAATAAACAAGGAGAACATAATGTTGACAATGATTGTTCCAGGTATTTGTTTACATTAATTTTTTGAATTTAAAATTTTCATTTGTTTCAATTTTTGCATAATATCTTTTTATTTATTTATTTAATTATATATATTACACAATATCATTCCTATAGTGATTATGTGTAATTTTAAACAATTAGGTAAGTACCAGGTTAAATATATGAATGTATATATCAAGCCTCTTATCAACGAGCTACGAAAGTTATGGGCTGGCATCGTAATGTATGACATATGTAAACCAATCGGGGAGAAGAAATTTAAATTTTGTGGAATACTTTTATGGACAATTCATGATGCCCCTGGACTAACACATTTTTTTGGTATGTAGAATTATAATATTTCTCTTTAATACTATATAATATTTTAATGTTATGATGGTGCATGTTTAATTTTTAAATAATCTCATTGTATAATTGACATTAATCCATTTGTTGCAGGTCTTCAAACAAAGGGTAAATTTGCATGTCGAGTTTGTGGCCCTAAGATGAAGTATCGTCATTCAAAAAATTTAGGAAATATGGTGTTTGATGAGTATAGGAACCTTCTTCCTAAGAACCATAGGTATCATACTACTGAAAAACATATTTTCAATGGGAAAGAAGAGACTGGTTTAAAACCATGAAGAATGACACCTCACCTATGGAGGTTGGAATATAATAGAAATCGTCAAGGTACTCAATTTCATAATGTATCATAGATCGTGTAATGTTTTCAATGTTTATTTTACTCATTGAATTTATTTTACCGCATAATTTGATAATTATTTTTGTGATTTCTTTTATGCTTCATGAAGGCTGCAATCATTATGAAGGTATTAATAATGGGCTTCCACGAGGAATGAAATCTTATCCCTCTCAATTCATGAGGTTTTCGTACTATGAGGAGATACAAATAGCTCATTTGTTTGATACAATGCATATCGGGAAGAATGTCACTGAAACGTTATGGCGAATCATAGATGGTAGGAGGGACAAAGAAAAAATTGTCAAAATTTGTACTGACATTCATGAAGCCAATCATGCAATGCGAGGTGTGATCCGATATTCAAATAGATCATATGGAGTACTAGACCAAAATAACATTCCATGGTTATTAATAGAGAAACAAAGCAATGATGTAAAAGAGGTCATTCAAAGAACTAAATTTCCCATGGGTTGTGCTTCAAACATAAAAAAATATCTTAATGAAGAAAGGTGAAGTTGGTGGGCTAAGGACACATGATTGGCATACCTTCATTAAGGTAATAATTTTGGTATACATATTTATATATATTGGCCTTATAGATCTTTTATTTATTTTATTTTTTCTTGTCCACTTTGGTCGAAACAAATAACGATTCATTTTTTTGTTACAGTATGTTCTACCGCTATCTCTCCCAAACGACTTTGAAAACAACATCAAACAAGTTATATACGATCTTGGAAAATACATGAGGTAAGACGTAGTTGTGATTTATATGCGAAATGTTCTTTCAAATTATTGTAATGACATGTGTTTTACTTTTAATGTAATATATTTTATTATGTTATGTTGAAACATGTTATTTTCTTGTGTCATGATCTCATGTAGATGGTTGTCATTGAAAGAAATCCATGAAGATGATATAAAGTATTGGAAGAGAGAATATCCTCATCTAATGTGTGAAATGAAAAATTATATACCTCCTACATTTTTCAATGCACAAGAACACTACCTCATACACCAAATTGAGGAGATTGAAATTTATGGACCTGTTCACACAAGGTCAATGTGGATGGTGGAGAGGCACTTGAAATCATTGAAGTCGTTGGTTAGACAAAGAGCACGTCCTGAGGGTTCTATGGTGGAGGGATATATGGTATATCAATCCATGGTGTATATTAGTCAGAATCTTCTTAAATTAGCAGTGCCAACTATGCATGAAGTGGATCGCATTTGGGATGTGGACTCCATCAACCAATTTGAAGATCAGGAGCATCTATTGGGGAAAGGTAGAATGAAAAAAATGAGAGGTAATATATTAATAGTTGTGAAAATTTATATTAATAATACATATAAAGTTTTGATTTTTGTGTATATGATCATACTCGTTAATATATTAATATAATTTATTTCACAAATTATAAATATTTATAATTACCTTCATATTGTATGTTATAACTAATATTTAATATTGATGAATGCACTACATTATACATTGCAAATAATCTTGACTGGATGAATGTATGGATTGAAATATGTGAACAACATAATGGAGGTAGGTTATCATGGAAACAACTGTATGAATTGGTTAGAGAAGCTCGTCGTAACAAATATTACAATGTTACGCAGAGGGAAATTGATCTAGCATATGGTTTGAAATATGGACAGGTAAGCAAATTCACCCATTTTATTCAGTTATTTTATATTATATTAATGTGACTACATGTGTACTGTATTTTTTAGATACTTTTGAAGTTATATAAATATATGTTAATTTATTAATTGACAATGCATCTTTTACATGTCTAACATATTGTAGTTGAAACACCACATGGCTATGTGGTTCAATGGTCATAAATTTCACATCAAACAGTTGGATGAAACCAGGAAAAATTCTGATAGTGGGATAACTACAGTATTACGGGTTACTAATGTTTCCTCTAGGAGTGAAATACATCCCCGAGAATCTGAAAATAGATACTATGGGTATTTAAACGATATAATTTAGTGTGACTTTAATTCCTTCAAATTAGTTTTGTTCGATGTCAAATGGTATAGGTTACGAATGCATGGACGTGATGAGGAAAGAACTGTTATTCAACATGCCAATGGATTTCCAATGATTAAAACAATAGTGTTTGAAAGAGCACATGATCACTATGTTTTTCCAAGCCAATGTGAATAGGTCTTTTAATCAAATTTTCCAGGGGAAATGGATTGGTCATTTTCTGTTAGATATGATCCAAGAGGAAGGCCAATTAAGTATACTCATTTACAGGAAAAAGATGATATTGAATATCAAGAAGATGATTCGACAGATCAGACAGAGCTAGGAGATCATGGAGGGTCGGCAAATGAAGAACACAAATAAGATCATGATCCAGGCATAGGAGACAATATTTCAATTCTTGATGATGATGTTGATGAAAATATGCTCGAAAATGACATTGATGACGATGATGATATCATCAATCATTTCAACATCATTTAAGAATTGGATGATGATATAGATGTTGAGTTCAATGAAGAATATCAAGATAGAGAATAAGGATGATTACACAGATGTTGAGGTTGGATTAGGTACGTGGCTATATAATATTTTAATTTGTATGAATTATTCTCTTAAAATAATTTACTTTTAATGTCATGGGTTAATTACATGTTTTTAAGTTCTATGTGATGTTTTTATATCCTAGGTTACATGTTGTTTAATTATTATTTGAAACCTAGAAATAATTGCCAATATACTAAAGTACGTGGTAGACTAAAAATATCATTTAGAAACACATAATTTCATGTACCTTCATTATTTTTTGTTTTTGTAGTTTCTATGCATGAATCTTAATAGGATGTTTCTTTCGATTATTTTCTATTTTATAGATTGAGTTTTTGGGATCAATTGAGAGTGATTTGAGGGGGAGGGGAGGGGCCATGTGAGCTTCCACCTTCACATGGTTGGCCTTATTCAGTAGATGATAAATTATTCTTGAAAAAAAGAGAAGCTCTTTCATTTTTATACCATCATTATCGTATAAGATTTCATCAATATTGTTACCTATTTGAATCTTGTTAGAATTTAGAATTGTTACATAGTCGTTGAAAAAAGAAAAAATACTTATGTAGAGGATATTTTTCATATGTTCTAGTAGATATGTTAGTGATTCCAAGTTTCATATTTGTATTTAACTGAAGGTTCAACTAGCTTGCAAAGTATCAATTTGAGATTTCAAGTTGATAAACCAAATATGAAATGAATCCAAGCATCATTTGATATCATCGCAAGAGAGACGAATGTAAATAATCTTGCGACAAATTTTTTATACTATCGACGAAAAAAGTTTGGCAATAGTATAACTAATTCGTCGCAAGAATATTGTGTCTAATTTTAATGGTGTTACATGGTTTTCAAGGAGTGTAGGGATTATATTATGGCGCAATGTAGTAGGGTCTATAAGAACAATCTCTATACCAAACCTCAAAATGGATAGTACCCTATCTTGTTCATAAGACAAATATTCTTAGTATGTTTCCTTTGTGGATATGGTGGCTCAAGCCCTCAGTACACACGATGCCTTACAATGAAATGTAGCAATTTTTCTATTGATGATAGTGTTATGTCACCCATGGTTAAGGAAATAAATTAATATTCTTAGGTCCTATTTGAATCTTCTTAGAATTGAGATTTGTTACATATTCATTGAAAAAATACAAAAGACTTATGTAGCATATATTTATTTGGTTTTTGTGTGGGACATTTTATGCCATTAGTATGTTTCGTACAAAAATAATGGATCTTGGGGACTACACCATGGTCAAGGAACAAGGATAGAGTAACGAGGAACGCAGAATGAGGAATGAGGAATAAGGAATGATGAATGAGGAATGAGGAATGAGGAATGAGAAACGAGGAACTAGGAATGAGGAATGGGGAACAAGGAATGAGGAATGAAAATTGTATGAGGAGTAGACACCAACAACAGGGACCTGCGAATGGGGCCAACGTTGATTGTTTTCAAACAGTTTTTGTATGCACTAAAATTTGTCATGGATAGACTATTGGCATGCCTTAACAATATGGGAGGGTTTCTGGACTCACATTTGAGTGACACACCCACTTTATTCCTTCATCAATTCATCATGGAAACCATAAACCCTAATTTTCTTTCAAAGTACCTAATTTGGTTGATGCAAGTTTTAGGCTTTCGTCAGTCTTTCTTCATTTTTATTTCAGGTTCTACATTAATGTATATACAATGTATCTGCTTCATAGTTGTGATGAAAAATACCTCTATTTCGTTGATTGCTTAATCAACACCATGAAGATACTACAGACGGACAACAACGACATGTGAATGGGGCCAACGTTGAAATGTTTTCAAATTGTATGTGTATGCATTGAAATTTGACCTAGATAGACTGTTCGCATGCCTTAACGATATGGGAGGGTTTCTAGACTCAAATTTGACTGACACACCCACTTTATTCCATCATCAATTCATCATGGAAACCATAAACCCTATTTTTCATATGTTCTTGTAGATATGTTAATGATTCCAAGTTTCATATTTGTATTTGATTGAAGGTCCAACTAGCTTGCAAAGTATCAATGTGAGATTTCAAGTTGATAAACCAAATATGAAATGAATCCAAGAGTCATTTGATATCGTCGCAAGAGAGATGAATGTAAATAATCTTGCGATGAATTTGCTATAAGCAATTATATTTAGGAGTTATAGGTTAGAGATGTTATGAGTTAGAGTAGTTAGGGATGAAGTATTATAAGTCTTATATATGTTAGTAGTTCAACATTATAGGGGCCATTGTTGTTAGAAAAACAGGACCGCGAAGCAATAAAATAAAACAAATGCGGAAACAAAACATAGAATATACACAATAAAAGAGAGACACAAATTTACGTGGTTCACCCAGTGTGGGCTACATACACCAGAGAAATTGCCAAGTCCTTCCTTTATTATTATCCAGCAAATGAAGGGATACAACCTACAACAAAACCCGTTGTAACTTCCTCTTCTTTCTCTCACAGTCTCCTCTCTCAGAATACAATACTCCCCATAATGCATAGCCTCAATACATTTCCCTCATAACAGAGGGTTGCCTTCTATGGAAAAAAATCTTGACATAATTTATACCGTTAGATCTGCGACCTTATAATGAACGGTCCAGATTTACAATGAAATTACAATATACATTTTCAAGGCAATTTTTCCTTCGGGGGATTCACCCCCGAACCCCCCATCCGGGGGGATAGGCCCCCCGGACCCCACAAAGGGGGTATCCCCCCCTCTACAATCTCCCGCGTGGAAGAGTGTACATACTTCTAGGGTGCATAGTCTTCATGGGGTATAAACACGACTGAAAGAAAGGACCTTTGAATAAGGAACATAATCAAGCTCCACAACCAACACATGGTATTAGGAGGTATAAAGGTTATAAATGTTAGGAGTTAATATTAAGGGTTGTATAATTTAGGTGTTAAGAATGTTTTTTTATGTATTATAAGAAATATGGTTTTCATGAGTTATAATTTGTTAAGTGTTAAATATTACAAAGTATAAGAATTGAGGGTGTCAAGTTATGGGGGTGAGGATTATATGAGTTATAGGGTATAATGGTTATAGTTGTCCAAGGTTATATGGATTAGAGGTTATATAGATTATATGGGTTAGGGGCTATAGATGTTAACATGTAGGGGTTAAAAGAATTAAGGGTTGCAATTTATTGGATTAGGGGTTATATGGATTAGAAGTTACAAGGATTATATGGGTTATATGGGTTAGATGCAATAGATGTTAACAGGTAGGGGTTAAAAGAATTAAGATAATTAAGGGTTAGGATTTATTGAGGATTATATGGGTTATATGGGTTAGATGTTATAGATTTTAACATGTAGGGGTTAAAATAATTAAGATAATTAAGGGTTATGATTTATAGATTTTAACAAGGTTAAAAGAATTAAGAGAATTAAGGGTTATGATCTATAGATTTTAACAGGGTTAAAATAATTAAGAGAATTAAGGGTTAAGATTTACTGGATTAGGGGTTATAGAGGTTAATAGGTAGGGCTTAAAATAATTAAGGGTTAGGATTTATTGGATTAGTGGTTAAGGGAAGAGGTGATATGGGATAACTTGTATAAAGGTTATGTAAGTTTTAAGGGTTGGGTGTTAGATATTGTTAAGGATAGATGATTTAGGTGTTGATGGTCAATGTCAGATATTTTTAAGGATAGATGAGTTAGGTGTTGACGGGAAATGATTTTAGGGGTTACAAGGGTTAATGATTATAGGGTTAACATGTAGGGGGTTAAAAGAATTAAGGGTTAGGATTTATTGGATTAGGGGTTATAGGGAAGAGGTGGTATGTGATATATGGTATGAAGGTTATAAAAAAATTAAGGGTTGGGTGTTAGATATTGTTAAGGATATATGAGTTATGTGTTATGTTAGGGGTTATGAGAGATAATTATATATTAGGTGCTATGGTTAGGGATTATAGGTGGTAAGGTTATAAAAGAGATTATAGGTGGTAAGGTTATAATAGGGATTATAGGGATTAATATATCTCATGGAATCTAGAACACACCACACCGATTGATGGGTGGATTTGGTAATTGTTAGTGTCCTATAACGATAGGAGATCTGATATTTCAGATATTATTTGTGGGTCTCATGATGAAGTTCCTAGCTTGCTAGTCTTGTTATCTCCTGAAATAATTTTTCCAATTTATGGTCATTAGGTGATAGGATGGTCATTATATGAAAGATATATTATTATTTTTGAGTTAAGTTTCTTTAAGATGAGTTTTAGATTTGTCTTTTCAAGAACTGATGAGTCTGTACTTGTATTAGAAAAGCTCCAAATTTTCACTTTAGGTAGCTAAGGGCCATTTTTCAAAGCATTCTAGTGCTTCTGAAAGCTTTCACTTTCGGTAGCTAAAACAACATGTACGAGGCGCTCTAAGCTACCGAAAGAACATATTTTTTCCAATGGTTAGACTATCCCATTGGAATCTCAAACCGTCGGTAGTACACATACCATCATCATCGCAAGTGCTGCTGAAATTGACTGGAATTGGATTATGATACGATCTGGAAAAATTATGTATGTATGATATAATTATTTGGTGAGATCTATTAAACCCTAATCTAATAGATCTGAGTTCTCTGCTACCAATTAAGATCACCATAAAATCACATCATTCAGTTTTTACCTAATCTATCACGTGGTTATCTGTCCTGGTCGAATGATGCAATCATCATTATGATTTGAGTTTCATTATTTATTAAGGGTTTATTCCAAAATATTATCATTCAAATATTTCCCCATATCATGCATTATTCCTCTGCTCAAGCTTCAATTTGCCTTCTATCAATGCCACTGTGTCTCCCCAAGCCCGATTTTATTGTATTGCAGGTGTTGACAATTTATTTTGTCAATGAAGAAGGGAGGGGCTCTACTCAGGAAAGAGCTTAATGATATAACATATCTAGAATCTCACCCTGAGATTTGCTAGATGTTCAGAGATGTTGGTTGCTACAGGTACTCTGAAAAACTACAAGGTTTTCACAAAGGAGTGGCTGAGGCATTTTCCTTAACCTTTGATGGAGCCAAGGCCAAAGCGGGAACAATTGAGTTACAAGTTAATGAAGCCATTGTTGCAGCAGCAACAGAGATACCTAGGACTGGTGAAAGATGGTTTAAAAAAACCATTACTAAAGACATCGAGTTCAGGTCTTATCTCAAGCCTGAACACAAATGTATTATTTGGAAGAAAGATATCCCTAGATCCTACTTGGAGGAAAAGTGGCAACACTTGCTCAAAGAAATATAGGTATATATAACATTTGAAGGAAGATATGGTAGAGTAATTTTCTACCATTTCAAGCTCATGAACCATTTCACAGGTAGATGTCCTCTGAATCTTCCCTTCTACCTTCATAGAAGTTTGACAAAAATGACACACCAAGTCTAGGCCAAACCTATCAATGTGCAGGGTAGGATTTTCCATCATAGCCTTATCAAACTCATAGTGCTTGAAGAATTACAGAGGAGGGATAAGAGTTGGGAGTATCTTCTTTTCTGGGGTGAATTTGAACTAGAACCCCAGCCTAAGGACAAAAAGATGAATTCATCCACTAAATATTCAACACCACAGAGTAGTAAAAGGAAAAGAAGAGTCATTTCCCCAGTAATTGCAGAGGAGCCAACCTCTTCTTCTAAGTCCAAGAGAGCCAAAAATATTCTTGACTTTAGCCAAGATACAAAAGGGAAAACTAGTGCCTCTGGTAAAAATGTATTGAATATGCTTTATATAGATTCAGAGGAGGAGGTAGAGGTTATAGAAGAAAATATGCCCGAGCAAGCATCTCCTAAAGAAACAACAGTCGGGGTCCAAAATTTTGAACATGAAGCCCTTGATTTTCAAACTCCTGAAGAAGCACCTTTCTCACCTGAAGCTCAAGATCTGGAGGTCCCTGAAGCATAAACAAGAAAACACAGTAATTCAACATCAAAGAAGATAAAAAATCTTGAGAAAGAAGTCATGGAGTTGAATTTATTGGAAAAGATGGTCAAATCCCAAAATGAGACCATCACGAGGACATCATCAGAGGTAAGAGACTAGCTTCATAGACTAGCTTAAAAGAATGTTAAGTTGGAAAAGAAGAACAAAAGGTTGCTTAAAGAAAACAAGAAGTTACAGAAGGCAATTAGATATTTGAAGGTGAAACTAAGGCTCAAAGATGAAAAGCCTATAGCTCAACTGGGCCTAGAGAATCTAGCAGAGGTTGTAGAGAACTTGAATGATTAACCTTGAAGTTCGAAAGACTGAAGGGATTTCAATTTTGAATTTTTGATGAAGATTTTCAAATCATGTGATTTCAACAACTTGCACAGGTTTCAAAAGGCACTATTAGCTGCCGAAAGCTCTGCTTTTAGTAGCTTACCCCTATGATTTTATGCTTCTAAGACACCGAAAGTGCAAGAACTAACAGAATACTCATTTTTTCTGAGATCGAGGATTTTTGTTTCCAGAGCATGTGGGAATGGTTTTTAAGGTAAGATAAGAATTAAATGGATACATGTCATCATCCTTTTCCATATTTTGAGGTATATGATAAGGCAAGAAGAGTAAGTGGCCTTTCTATTTTTGGCCAAAATTGTTCATCTGTCAAAGAAGGAATTTGAGAGTGTTCTACTATCTTATGAAGACTACTGAGAAGATCAAAGATTCTTGAAGACTTAGTTGATAAGGGTTTGACCCTTAAAATCAAGACTAGATCCTACACATCATGTTATTTTGATCTTGTTTTATTTTTAGTATATCAGATCCATTTGTATAGGATATTGAACTTGTTTGTAAAGAAGGGGTTAGACTGACAGGAAAGGATGGCATGGGAATGTACCCATCCATTGTAGAAATGTTTCAAAATCTGTAAATGACTTTTATGAATGAATACAAAGGCACTATATTTTCAGATTCATGTGTTGTGTTTAAGTGGTGAAGTTTTCACTGATGTAACTTGTTACTTTCCTATTCCATGTTACTTTCATGTGTTATAGGCTTCATCCACCAATAGGTGGTTTATGTATTTCTCCTATTTTTTTGTACATTGGCAATTGTATGACCAACATCCTTGGGTGTTCTTTAATTGGGAGGAAAAGTGACCAAGAGTGCATATTTACCAATAGCTATGTGTACCAATTGTACAAGGTTTGGCTTGCCCCAAGAAGTTGACTACTCATGATGATTTGGAGACATGCCCATATTGTGATTTATTGCTTCCATTGTACTTAACTTGTATTTTTTATTTAAGGTAACATTGGTTATTCTATTTAAAGAGGAAAATCATGATTAAATTTGTTATTTCTTAGATAGAATAATTATAAAAAATCATCGTAATAGGCCCATGATAGTAGGTTTCCTCACACTAAACAACCCAAGACAACCAATTGTTGTGGGCCTATTATGATGAAATTCCACAATTATTTATTCTTTAAAGAAACACACTATTTAACCACAATTATATTTTTAAATGATAATAATGAAAAAATGTTAGATATATATTATAACCTTAACAACAACCAAAGAAATAAATTAGTGCACTGAACTATATTTAATCACCTTGAGAAGTCCACCTCCTAGTGCAATTTAGGCCTTCTATAGATAATATAGCTAGTGTTTTAGGAATATACACTTGCATGTGATTTTCCTCCCAACTAATGTATGACTAGTGGTATTGAAAACCCCTTTAGAACTAGGATATCAAGATCAAGACCAAAAACTACACAGTTCCTCATAAGCCTAAAAAAAACCCAGACCAATGTCGAACAACATAAGTGTAAGACATGGACCTCCTATTGGGGGATGAAGCCTCTAGTGGAACAATTAACTCTTCTCCATAGGGTTTCAATGTGACAAGGGAAAGATACTCTCCCTCAACTATGGTGTACACACCACTTGTAGGCTTATGGTGCTCCCACACCAATCATGAATAGGGTGAACAAATCCCATAGGATTTGGTTTATCCAAGCTCTATATACCCACCAATGGAAATGGACAGTCTCTCTCTTGCATTCCAAGGGTCACTAATCTTAAGGAAAAATTCCACACAATGCAAATCCTAACAATAATATAACACAATTACTCCCTTTCACGAACAAGGGCCAACCCCTCAAAAGATCAATCCTAAATGGAAGTTGTCACCTTCCTTAAATAGGTTAGATATAGTTAAGGTTAGGTCTCATGATAGGAACTCCCAATGTGACATGACTAGACCCCTGGGACTAGAAACACTAAAAATGTTTAATATCATACCCAAGTATATCCTAAGGTCACAGACAAAGGTATTGAGAAACATATCCCATTTTTGGAAGAGTGCATCATCTCCAACAACCAATAATTAACCATTTGAGTTTCTCCTCACATCTAACAAATGCCAATGAAGGTCTCAATAACTGAATAACTCAATAACACTTCAACACTTGCAATGTTTTTAGTAGTCACATGTGTGTATAATAGTGTTTGGGTTTCTCTCTACACCTGAATAATTTTAGTGCGACTATCGAAGTAGGAAATATCCAACATTCATCCAAACTTATTAAAAGTAATGCTAACATATAATCAATTAAAATATGTCAAATAACACAATGAAGTCAATGATCAGAATTGAGTGTAATATAATTAATGTACAACACATTCTAATAATAAGTGATCATAACATAACCATGTGTGACACATCCTAATCACAAATGAGGATAAGATAACCATTTGGAACACATCCAAATCATAAGTGATCATAATATAACCATATGTGACACATCCTAATCACAAGTGAGCATAAAATAACCACGTGGGACACATCACATGAACATCAATATATCAAGCAGAAAGTTGGGAATGTATCTAGATAGTGTTAGCTCAAAAATTACCATAACTATCACAATAGTAAATGCTAAGTCAAAATGTGGGGCTTACAATCCCTCCATTGAAAGAGTGATGTCCTTGGAGCTAAGTTGCCATATAGAAAATCTATCAAGGACTTTCACCTAGGTATTAGGCAAACAACATTCTCAAAAGAGTTTCCTGCTAAAACGCAACTATTCAAGCAAAAAAAGTTACATAATATTAATTCATACATTTTCTTGGTGACAAAAGTGTGAGGGATTAAGGGTGGTAGGTTAGGTTTTATGGTAACATGTGTTATAGGGGTAACGGGTTTAGGGTTAAGAGTTATAAGTCTTATTGCTTAGTGGATTAGTGTTATTGGGGTTATAATATAATGATTAGGTGTAAGGATTTATATGGTTATGTTTTAGGGGTTATAATGAATATGTGTTAAGTTTAAGGAGTTACATTGGTGAGGGGTTAGAGTTTATAATTTACTGTTGTTAGAAATTAAGAGTTACAATTTATATGAGCTATTTGTAGGATAAATTAAGGTGATAACCATGAAACTTAAGGTTATATGTATAATTAGGTTATAGGGGATTTAGAGGTTCTAATGCTCAATGGTTGAGGTTTATTATTAATTCTAGGTTATAAAGGTTAAGCGTTAGGGGTGATGGGTGTAATAAAGTTAAGGTGTTGGAATTAAGAGTTACAATTTATATGAGTTCTTGAGTTATTGATTAAGTTACTAGGATCTTTCAATCAAAACCTAGAAAGACTCATGGAGTGATAACAGAACCAATTGTTGGCTAAATTTTATATAACAATAGATCACGATAGGCTCTTATTCCTCTTTCCTGACAACGAATTTCCTGCGATCTGGTACAACTGATCTTCTGTGATCTGGCTAGAATGTGACCAATAGAGAAGACAACAAATGATTCTTGACAAAAAATTTCAGGGTCTATTGGCAGTAACAATAGCGATATGCACCCTCCCTTAAGATCTGGCAGTCAGAATATGTGAAAATTTGCAAGAAATTCCTTGCGAATAGTGGCAATGATTCAATAATCAAATCTGCAGAGGTGACTTTCTCTCTCATGCAATTTTGGCAAACATCAAATTATTCAACATATTAACAGTAACAACAATCCTTCAATGCAGTGATCCCCCTTCAAAACTCTTCAACAGCTTGAATATGCGACCTCCTCCACGCACAACGAATCAAAGTTTGATGGATGACTTCTCCACACAACAGATTGATGGATGACTCTTGGTAAGATAGATGGAAGGCTCCTCCACGCAGCAACTCAACAATCGCTAACCTGCTCTAATTATTATAAGAGTGTTTGGTCACTTTTCACACAAACCTATTACTCATAAGTGGTAACAACATAAATTTGGTTGTCAACCCATAATGTTTTCAATCTTCCTTCCAGGTTGCACTAACCATTTTCATTGACCATCTCATACAAAAGGATTTCAATATCAACAAGATAAACATAATACCTATTTAAATTTATCTCTAATAACAAGATAAACATGAAATTGTTGTATGATACCCCCTTGTTTGTGGGACAAGGGATCCCCTACGCCCAGTGATTTGACTCGCAAAGTCTATGTCGGAGGTATACATACCCTACCCCCCTCTATATTTGAACTTGTGACCTCTTAGGAGAAAACACATGTTTTTAACCATTAGACACAGTATAATATATATATATATATATATATATATATATTATATATTATACATAAAAAATAAAAAATAAAAACATGCTCCCTTATAACAAAACCCACACCCATATGTTATAATATATTTATAATATATAAATTAGATATTATATATAATCTCTCTCTCTCTCTCTCTCTCTCTCTCTCTCTCTCTCTCTCTATATATATATATATATATATATATATATATATATATA
>SNQJ01S0093020.1:14787-47058 GCA_010110895.2 Picea sitchensis
TTGTGTGTGTGAGAGGGAGGGAGAGGCAGAAAAAGAGAGGGGGTAGAGAGGGAGAGAGACTAAGAGGAAGAGGGGCAAAGGAGGGAAGGGGGGTAGATAGAGGTAAAGAGAGAAAGGGGAGAAGAGTGGGGGGAAGAGAGGAAGTAGTATATAAAGTGATGGGGAGAGAGTGGTAGATGTATGAGAGAGAGAGGGGAGAGATGGTCAGATGGAGGGGGAGAGAGAGAGAGGGAGGAGGGAGTAGGGAGAGAGTGATATTGAATGTGAGATGAATGGGGGAGATAGAGGGAAGGGGGGGTAGAGATATATAAATAGATAAATTTTGGAAGAGTAGAGGAGAGAGAGGGAGGGGATATAGTGAGTGAGAAATGGAGGGGGATATAGAGTGAGGGGGGTAAAGGAGTACATGAAAGTGAGAGAGGGGGGGAGAGGGAAATAAGGTGAGGGAAGGAAATATCCAACAAGAGAAGAATAGAGATTGAGAGTGAGATGGATACATAGAGGGACATGGTAGAGAGAGAGGGAGAGAGCAAGGAAGAGAAGAACAGAGGTCGAGATTTATATGGACGGGGATAAAGAGGGAGGTGGAATGATAAAGAGAGAAAAAGGGGAAGAGAGAGAGAGTGTGCGTGAGACTAGCAACAAGGAGAGAGAGAGGGGGGGGACTATAGGGGTAGGGAGGGAAAAAGGGGAGGAGGGAGGGGGAGAGAGACATAGAGAGGAGGAGGAGGGAAGGAGGGGGAGATGGAGGTGGGGAAGAGGGAGGGAGGGAGGAGGGAGAGAAATAGATGTAGGGAGAGAGAGAGAGAGAGAGGGAGATATTTGAAGAGGGGAGATATACAGAGGGAGTGGATGTGAGAGTGTGAGGAATGACAAGGAAAGGTCTAGGTGTAGGTCATGGAATAAGTCTAGGTCTAGGTCTAGGTATAGGTATTGAAATGCCTTGTCAAGTCTAGGTCAAGGGAATTTCTTTCCTTACAATGTACTGCCTTATAATGTACCAAAATTTCTAGTGTGTGAGAGTGTGAGAGAGGAAGACAAAGAGGGGAGGTAGAGAGTGAGTGTGTTAGAGTGTGAGAGGGAGAGAGAGGAAGGCATAGAGGGGGGATGGAAAGTGTGTGTATGAGAGTATGGGAGGGAGAGAGAGGAAGACAAAGAGGGGAGGTAGATAGTGAGAGTGTTAGAGTGTGGGAGAGAGAGAAAGAAATACATTGAGGGGGAATATAAAGTGTATGTGTGAGAGTGTGGGTGGGAGAGAGAGGAATTCAAAGAGGGGAGGTAGAGAGTGAGTGTGTTAGAGTGTGGGAAGGAGAGAGAGAAATACATAGAGGGGGGGTAGAAAGTGTGTGTGCGAGAGTGTGGTAGGTTTTGAGGAAAAAATATGAATTGATCTTACTCAAGCATTTTCAGACTTTACTTGGCTAAAGTAAAGTAGACAAGAATATCACCCTATGTCTATAGGCAACAAAAATAATATCCTAACTCCCGAGTATTAATTAAGAGTGCATAGGCTAGTCTTTTATCAACAAAAGGCTTGCTGGAAATTCACTTTTTATGTATATTCTGATTATATCAGTTACTGAAATAAATATAAGAACAGAAGTAAAGACAGCAAGATGATAATCAAGACAATTGAGACATAAAGCAATCCTTTATTTCATTCCAATTCACCAAAGAGTAATTTTATTTACAAAATCTCATACAAAAATCTTGGACCATCAAACTTAGATATCCCTGATGTAACATACAGAAGGACCTCTAACAAAAAACCAAAACTGAACTCTAAAAGTTGGATCAACTTACCACAGATTCCTACCCACTCGATTATGCACAATATCCTTTGTCAGTAATGAAAACTAATTCACAAACAGACAAGTCTACATAGACTATCAAATATAGATCAACACCTTTGAAGAACAAGTGTCTGAATGATTTGATTCAGCCCCAAATATTGTTGTCTACAATAAGACCCTTCTATCATAAAATAAAATTAGGCTATGATGAATATATGAATGAATGAAAACTGAATTGTCTCAACATAAACTCAAAGAGAAAACCTTAGTCTACTTCATCTTCTATCCTCCTCTTGTTCCTCCCCTTTCTTTGTCTTTTAAAAAATCAGAATTGGTTGGAGTAGTTGAGCCAATTCATTAGTTAAGCTAACTAAAGACTCAACTAACTTTAGTTAGGGGGGGGGAAGTAATAATCATAATAGGGTCATAAATAAATAATAACTAGTAGGTGGGACCCCTTGTGACTCCCTTTAGTTCATAACAATCATAACAACTATAAAAAAATCCATTTGTTAAGAAAACACAACACATTGTGCCTCCCCTCAACATATTTACTTTTGACAATTTTAGCTCATAAAATTTGAAAATATTTCAAAATAATATTCATATATCCAAAATAAAACATGTTGTCCAAAATCCATGAAGTCAATTGTCATAAAACAATAGATAACATAAAATTCAAAAGCCATATTTTCCAGTATGTGATGCAACCCTTCCTTGGTTGTTGCTGTCACCTCTTGATTTTCCCAAATTTTCCTTGGGTGGGGAAGAGTCTTCAGTATTTATCTCACTTATCACATGGGAACAATCATCCCTCAAATGCATCTCTGAAGACATGGATTTGTCAAAGTCATCGGAGGGTGAGGAAGGGTCAGCGATAGCTTTTACTTTATCAAATGCACGATGGGCTTCAATCTTCCATATATTGCTGGCATGGGAGGATTTCACTAGCGAGTGGTTAGGGGAAACTTGGACAATAAGTTTCAAAGGTGGAGGAGCAGGCAAAGTCAAGTTGGGCTAGCCACGATGTTGGGAGATTGTTGGGTGAAAAATCTCCTGCCACCCATCATTTTCAGGGACTTCAAGTTGTAAAGAGACTTGAGGAGGAACAACGATACTGAGGGCTTAAGGGACTTGGAAAGGAGGCCTTTTAGGCCTATGTTGGACTATTCCCTACCCAATCCAATTAAAGAATCCAGCATGAAACAATTGGTGAAGCTCTTTTGAATCAACATCAAAATGTATAGAAAACCTGAGCCTTCTTGGGCATTGGTTCCAGTTACCTCTACCTCTGTTTCCTTGGCCATGGCTTCCCCGACTGAAAAAACTCATCCTACATGTGTAATCAATTAGAAAATAGTCTTTTAAATATCCATGCATGACAACTCTTAAAAATAAAAAATAGATTTGGCTCAGAATTTATCAGGCTCATGCAATCGAATCCATACAAATTGTTCTAATGTTAATCAACGAGAAGGGGGGAAAAACAATGTTCTGGGAAACGCGAGGGATTTGTATTGAGCGAAAATATGATATAATGAAAGGGGAGAAAAAAATGGTCACTGCTCAATGATAACAACAATCAACTATAAATTAATCAAATAAAACCTCACTGCAATCCCCCCAAGATATTTCCACTTCATCCACTTAACACATAAATTCTCTTGGCTATAATCAATATCAGAACAGGGAGTGAAACAATGAATCTGGGATATGTGAAGGTTTTGTAATTAGCAGAAAGTGAGAAAATGAGAGGGGAGGATAACGATTATTGTTCATGAAATTAATCAAGCGATCCATAAAACATTTCACAGTAAGAATAGTTGCATCAACCAACAATCAGATGATTGAGTAATAATTCATGTGTATTTGACTAGTTCATTGTCCATTAATATCCAACACAGTTCCATTACAGAATAATAAGTATTTCAAAAAAATTGTAAGAGGTTGTGTTCCCTTTATTTTCACATTCTACATTTTATAGCAGTCAACAACAACATTCATTCCCAATCTGTAATCATTAGCATCCACCACTGTCATACATTTCTTCAATCCACATCTATATTTAAAAGTCACGTTTCCAAAATAATAATGAAGTCATTATTTCTACAATACAACCAATCAAGATTTGTAATGATATTCATTCCCATATATATATATATATATATATATATATATATATATGCAGTAAAATGACCAAAATAATCAAAACCTCACATGCCACGCCTGAAATGACAATTGACTATACAACCAACAACCACCATTTAGACACAGGCTATCCAAGAGTAAAATTCCAAGGAAATGTAACCATACCACTGTAAAACAAAACAACTCAATGCGACTTAAAAGTTGAGCCAAATATCCAACGCGACTATCATCAATAATGGTCAATTGCAATAAATAACATCCTTAAAACTCTGAGGGTATCACTGAGTATAAAAAAAAACTATCCATACTACACATAGAGCACAACTAACCAAACTCTGCAATGCGACATTTCCACTTATCACAAAAAACACACAGTCATGATAATAACTCAACATATTGTGCTAAGGCTATGCGCATTAATAAGTGGTTGGTTCGTTTAAGTCATACCGTGATTCAATCAAGTTGTGCACACTCAGGCCTATTCAACCAACAACACAAGGATGGCGTGGATATGGCTTCTATAGTTATCCAGTTCGATTATCATTTGGCCCTAGGGAAACCATAGTTATCATGCCCCATGTTTCATTTGCAAAAAACCATACAAAGAACACGACCTGTGTGAGAAACCCTAAGCATTCGTGAAAAATGTCAGCCATCAACCAAATCACCATAAGTGAAAAACTAGTGACTGCACATCAACCAACAATTTCTCATTGTGGTAAAAAAATCAATCAATCAAACAAGCCATGGTAGTTGTGTATACCCACGCATCCAAAAATGAGTTCTTTGACATCAGGCGGGTGACTGTGAACTTTAGAAGTGCAAACCGACAATGTAAGTTTCACACTATTATCACAGAGGTAGTGACCAAAATCCATACCAACATGACTGCTATACGACCAATGGGTGAGCCCACATTCAAATTAATAGACCACAATAATCAGAAACAACTTGGCAGACTCGAAAGTGTCCCTATGCAACTCCTGTCTAGACGGTTAGGGATTTGCACGGTAGCCTTCGTAGGAGGAATGAAATTAACTGCAATGAAACATCGAGGCCAAAGGTGTACGCGCAAGGAGGACTATGATTCACTTGTGAGCGGGAAACAGTTCCTTGACAGGGCCGAAACTAGAAAACATGGCTCTAGTTAAGCCCCAGAATCGTGAAGGAAACCATCCAAACATGATTTAAACAAAAATCATCAACCAAAATGTAGTGGTAACACAGAACTATTACCCAGGAAGGATAACAACTTCGATGAACTTAAAACTATCATGAATGAACCATCCATTTTCCATTCAAAACCAAAATTCCACACAATTGCGGCACTCCGGACAAACACAAACCCACACAACTAAGCCAAAATCATTTCATAACCAAATTGAAGTCAAGAATGGCCAAAAGAGACATACATGTTAATTGAAATCCTTAAGATGAGAGGTGGTTGAGCGATTTCACCCTGCAAAGAATTCGAAGCATGAACACAACAACAAGATCAAACAATAGTCTGACTAGGATGGCGACCAATGGAAAGGGTAAAGGTGATGTGTAGTAAATGCACGTCAGCTCCACCCACATCTCATTTACTCAGATATACATGCCAACGAGCCCCCCATTAACACCATTAATTAACCCATGCATTGAGAATATCAACACATCTAAACCATATCATATTCCAAGTTCCATATAACAATTCAACCATTCACATTATTACTTTTCCAAATGTGCCACCCATATTCATATTCCCAATATAACTCAAATAAATCGCTTGACCACTATACAACCTAAGAGATCATGTATATAATCATCGCTAATAGCATGATCAACATCAACCCGAAGCATAGCATATTCACCATACATATGGACTATATAAAATTGCAAATCCATTACTTCCATGAGCCACCGACGTTCATAACATATGTATATCAGCTATCGATTTCATTAACCAATGCTTAACCATTGCATTATCACCTTGCCAAAAGAGCCACCAAAATTTCCACCATATGCATATAAAAATGTAATTTAACATAATTTCATAGCCATTTCCTTGTTAGCCAGGGTTTAACAATAATCAACAAATATTTTATGCATGTAGTATTGCAGAACTAGATCCCTTTGCACTCGTTGTAATACCTTGCCTTCTTCAAAACTTCCCTTCATGTAATTTTACTAACATGTTTGTTGTGCAGGTGCGAGAAGCACAAATACCATATACGAATAGCAGGTTGTAGTATCATGAAGGAACAACATCTCAAAGATTAAATCATATCAATGACAACCATATTCTCATCAACCGTGTAAAACTTTGTAGCACATCATCATAACATTGAAAATGAACATATTTGATATTCAAAAGTTCAAGGGGTCCCACCTACTAGCATTATTTAGTCGTATATAATAATAGGCTTTAGCAATACTTTGTGGGAGAAATTACGTCTACATTTTAAATCGTCAACAAACTCGCAACTCCACATGGAAATTTGTTTTTAACAGTTTAGAACTGAGAACTCATGGTTTAACAAACCAAGGATAATAACGTCAATAATACGCAACTCAAATGATTATGAAATAGGGAGAGGTGAGTGGATTTAATGGAAAGATGAATGGGAATTTAGGAATAACTCATGAAAAGTGCTAAGTATGAGGGGTTTTACCATTGTATGCATAATCATTTGACTGTAAAATGCTCTCAACTTGAAAGAGGAAAAAATATAGATTTGCTCTTCAGATCTCGACGGATGAAGAAATGGAAAGAAGAAGCAGGAAACAACCAATTCCTCATAAGATAGCAGTGGAAATATGTAACAAATTCAAAGGCCCTTCAGAGGAGAGATCATAGGAACTGTGTAAGCTCGATTGTTATTGACTAACAATGCTTTTGCAGAGGTGTGACTATGGCAGAATTGATCCAACCTTCTAACTTGAACAAACACTTAAAATATGATAAAGACAAAAATTGCAACAAAAGTCATAATGCAGAAATTAAAAGAGCAGCAGTAAAAGACAGAAATAAAACACAGCAAAAATTCAACTCAGAAAGCAAAAATCTGTAAAGTAGAAAAAAAAAGAAGCCCAAAAATTGAAAGCAGAGCTAAACTACTAGTATACAGAAGAATACAATCGGCAAGAAGACCTTTCACGTTGATCCCTCACAATACTTAAAGCAAGGACTGTTAGTGGTGTGGGAAAACCATTGTCTCTGTAATTCCTTTGAAATTTCTGAGCTAGTGTCCAAGACAAAAGTAATCTGGAAATGACCCAACACTTGAAATTCTGATGTAACTATCAGCCTTTTGTTGAATACGATTAAATCGTCAAGATAAGCATGGAGACTAACCAATTCATCGAAGGTTGTGTGTATAGGAACTTTTAGGGCTATAATTGTATCAAATAAACCAGAAGGAAGACAATTGGAAGACATAGTATCACAATTAGTAATAAAAGTGGTTTTGTCAATATTTTCCCCTTCTACCTTGATTTTATTGTAACCAAACAAACTGTCAAGTAAGGGTTCCAGGTGTAACTCTACAACCTGTTGCAGAAATATTTTCATGCTGAGAGGGGGGAGAGGATTTCTCATAATTGCTTGCCTAAAAGTTTGAAGACTAATGCAGGTTTTAATATTATTAGTTGTCTTTGAAGCAGGTTCTCAATTGTAAACCCATTTAGGGTGGACTAGAAAAAACATTTTAGTCCTTAATAAAATATTCAAATCCCCTTGAAAGGTTTCCTTCAGTGCAGAGTTAACAAGTCTTTGTTTTTGCCTAGTTGGTTTCATAGTAGGATGAACAAGACCTGTATCAAAACCACGAAGATCCACATTAAACCAAGAAAAAACCTTTTGAAATCCACCAAGTAATTCAATAGACTTCATTTTTTCCTTATCAAAACCCTAGACAAATCCACCAAGTAATTCAACAGACTTCATTTCTTCCTTATCAAAACCCTAGACATTTATTTTAACGTTCTATGAAGATCCAAGTGTCCTGATGTTCATGGAGATGGCTTCAACCGCCTTCAGTTGTAACTCCTCCTCCTTTTCTTTATTTCCTCCAACACTAAAAAAAAATGATCTCTCAAGAGGAGTCAAGCCCTCAGGAATCCTATTATTTTCATGGATATAGTTTCCTTGTTCTTAAGAGGTTCATCTTGGATGATAGCACAAATGCTCTCATCATCAGGGGGGGCCTTCCAAGATTCTACATGGTCAGGAAAATATGGATGATACAGGGATTCAAAAGCGCAATAGGGCCTGTGAGGAAAACATTGTTGATTAGGAGAGGCTACAAGTACAATGAACCAATCAACCATGGAATTCAACTCCTTCTTCACATGAGTGATGTTGAAAGACAAAAGGTTCGAGACAAGTGCCCAAACAGTTTGGGAGTATTGTTCCATCAACTCGTTGCTAGGAGACCATATCTTGTGTATTACGTTCACAACAATCTCAAAACTTCCAAAAAATAAAAGGTGACCACAACCAAGATTAAGGGAATTCTCGATGCCCAATAATAAAGCTTCAAAATCATTGACATTATTCAAACAAGAAAACTCTAACATGTAGGAAATATTATGAATCTTTCCTGCAGGAGAAACCAAGGTAATGCCAGCCCCATTTCCCTCACTAGAGCATGAACTATCAAAGTGCATATGCCATAGATCATTATCTAAATCAATTCTTTCCAAAGGAATATTATCCTCTTCAGCAAATATGGAATACACTCCTAGGTCTTCTTCGACATAGTTTACATTAGATTGCAAAACATTCTCTATGTAGGGTGAAATCCTTCCCTCTCTAAGGACTATGATATTCTTACCATTCCGAGGAACTAATAAATATGTCCCGTCGAGTGAGAGGTATCCACCTGCTAGGGCTTGTCAATCTCTTCCCAAGATAATTGAATAATTAATTATAGACATATCAATCACCTAAATGCTGAGGGTTGTCCTTATCTCAGGGTGAGTACATAAAACCAAGGTTACATCCTTAATCTCGCCTATGGTTGTTTTTTGTAGACTATTATAGGAAAGCATGCTTCAAGCGTTTTAGTTTGTACAAGCTAAGCCTAACTCTTCCACAATAATCTTTGACATAACACTTGGGCCTTAACCACCATCAATGAGGCAACAATGGGTGATTTTATCCATGATATTTATAGAAATATAAAAAGGGTTTTTTTTTATAGAGTATCTGAAGTTATGTACACCTACTTTATTTACAAAAGAATCCTCTTCGTCTACCTCTTCAAAAAGATTGGATACAACTAAAGCTTTTCGTTCCATGAATTGTTTCACATGCATTTGTTGTTTAGGGACGACAACCATGTCTAGGAGGGTTGCATATTATTTGATGTTAACCAATTGATTCAAGATATTGTATTTGGAAGAGGGGGGAGGAGGGGTGATTTTTTTACTCTCGGGAATTTTAGTAACCTGGGGCCCAACAGTAGTTGAAGATGAGCTTGGGCTAGAAGAACTGCGAGGAGGGTCAAATTTTCCTTTTGGGGCATAGGCTTTATTCTTGGTATTGATGACAATGACATCTTATGGCTTGGAAACAACTAGGACAACGATAGTAGCTTCTGGTCTTTTACCAAAGATCTTGTCTCTGACGCTCTTCTTTACCTCACACGTGGTTTCTTCATGGTGTTCCTCGCAAAAGTTACACCAAATCCTAGGCAGGATAGATTTGGGTTGAAAAATATTTTCAACCGGAATTCTAAAAGGAGGGGCAAAAGAGGATGAAGCTCCATGGGTGAGAGGGGAGACAGTACCCTTCCACTCAAATGATATCATACGATTGTTCATGTCTTGTACTAGCTATAAGAGAGCGGACATATATGTCTGTCTAATTGATTCTCCCTGGGGTAAACCGTTTCGTTCGAGTTGTTCTTCATACTCGGAGAAAGTATGCAGGGAGGAGCCAAGATTATAAATGGCCTTTTCCTCAAGCCTATGAAGGTAAGGAGAAGGAAATTCATCGTAGTAATGCATGAAAGTGGCTTGGTTTTGAGGGCGGATAAGCTCGGGGTTTTGATTATACAACTTCGTTGAATGCAAGTTGAAAGACATGATAGTCTCACCATCTTTATAGGTGATGTTATTGTATTCCCTTAACTTTTCGGCAGGGATTTTGGATTTCCGATAATTGGATCGAAACCAATAGATTAACTCCTCCCAAGTAGATAGGATCTTAAGAGGAAGGTCAAATAAATCAGTTGTAGCCTTCCCTTCCAAGGAATTGACAAACAAGCACATGCAGGTGTCATTGTCATTGGCCCCTATGTTATGACAAGCATTAGAAAATCCCACTAGGTGTTCATTGGTATTGACAATGTTGTTTCCTAAAAACTTAGGTAGATTCTCTTTAAAATTCGGAAGTGGGTGAGTAGCAGGTGATAGATTAAGAGGAGAGGACACATGCCATGGTGTGGTTGATGCATCTTCCTCGAACTGAAAAATCCCATACTTTTTAACGACTTTGGTGGGGTTTGTAGTAGATTGGACAAGGATATGGTGGTTGTACAAGATACCAATCACCGATGACGATGAATATTAGGAAGATGGAGCACTTCCAGTGCCACCAGAGCCACCACTAGATGCCATCTTATGGATGATAGGTGAGGGAAAGAAAGAGGAGTTGGATGAATTAAATAAAGTTCTCCTTAGAGCACTTTGTTGGCCAGATAACACAATGTTTCTCCTTCCTATCTCAGAAATAGGACTAATTTTGGGTGACAATCCTCTTCTTCTTCTAGAAGCACGAGAATCAAAGGACCTAAATGGATGGCCGAAACTGAAGAGACAAAAGGTTATTGTTGATTTCTAGGTTGCCTACGTCTAGCTTCCAATTGTTCTTGAGTACTAATATCTCATTCAATTGCTACCTAAGAACGGTTAAGAACGGTTAATCTCATCACGGGTCCTAGCAATGTCTAAAATAGTATGAAATAGGTTCAAAGCAATGTTGGTCTGGTCTTGGAGACCGGGCTCAAGATTGGGCTGCCTTGCAATAAGAACAATCATTAAAAGAAAAAAAGTCAAAGAATCAAAATCAAAAAAAGAAAGATGTATGTATAAAATTTAACCAGAGAGATATCGAAGATCTCCCCACTATGGTCGACAAAATAAATGTTGAGGAAAAGATATTTATTGATCTTACTCAAGCATTTTCAGACTTTACTTAGCTAAAGTAAAGTAGACGGGAATATCACCCTATGTTTATAGCTAACAAAAATAATATCCTAACTCACAAGTATTAATTATGAGTGCTTAGGCTAGTCTTTCATAAACAAAAAGATTGTTGGAAATTCACTTTTTAGGTATTTTATGAATATATCAGTTGCTGAAATAAATATAAGAACAGAAGTAAAGACACCAAGATGATAATCAAGACAATTGAGACATAAAGAAATCCTTTATTTCATTCCAATTCACCAAAGATTCATTTTCTTTACAAAATCTCATACATAAATCTTTGAAAAAAGTCAAACTTATACATCTCCGATGGAACATACAAAAGGACCTCTGATAGAAAACCAAAACTGAACTCTAAAAGATGGATCAACTTGCCACAGATTGTTGCCCACTCGACTCTACACAATAGCCTTTGTCAATCATGAAAACTAATTCACAAACAAACAAGTCGACACAGACTATCAAAGATAGATCAACACCTCTGAAGAACAAGTGTCTGAATGATTTGATTCAACCCTAAATATTGTTGTCTACAATAAGACCCTGCTATCATAAAAGAAAATTAGGCTATGATGAATATATGAATGAATGAAAACTGAATTGTCTCAACATAAACTCTAAGAGAAAACCTTATCCTGCTTCTGCTTCTATCGTCCTCTTGTTCCTCCCCATTCTTTTTCTTTTAACAAATCAAAATTGGTTGGAGTAGTTGAACCAAGTCATTAGTTAAGCTAACTAAAGACTCAACTAACTTTAGTTAGGGGGGGGCAGGGAAGTAATAATCATAATACGGTCATAAATAAATAATAACTAATAGGTGGGACCCCTTGTGACTCCCTTTAGTTCATAACAATCATAACGACTATAACAGCATCTATTTGTTAAGAAAACACAACACCTTGTGCCTCCCCTCAACATATTTAATTTTGACAATTTTAGCTCATAAAATTTGAAAATATTTCAAAATAATATTCATATATCCAAAATAAAACACGCTGTCGAAAATCCATGAAGTCAACTGTCATAAAAAAATAGATAACATAAAATTCAAAACCCATATTTTCCAGTCTATGATGCAAACCTTCCTTGGTTGCTGCTGTCACCTCTTGATTTTCCTGAATTCGCCTTGGGTTGGGCAGAGCCTTTAGGCTTTATCTCACTAATTACATGGGAACAATCGTCCCTCAAATGCATCAGTGAATACACAGATTTGTTAGAGTCATCGAAGGTTGAGGAAGGGGAAACGATAGCTTTTCCTTTATCAAATGCATGGTGGGCTTCAGTCTTAAATCTATTGCTAGCATGGGAGGATTGCACTAGAGAGTGCTTAGGGGAAGCTTGGACGGGGTTCAAAGGTGGAGTAGCAGGAAAAGTCAAGTTGGGCCAGCCATGGTGTTGGGAGACTGTTGGGTGAACAATCTCTTTCCACCCATTATTTTCAGGGACTTCAGGCTGTAAAGAGACATGAGGAGGCACAGGGATACTGAGGGCTTGAGGGGCTTGTAAAGGAGGCCTTTCAGGCCTAGGTTGGACTATTCCCTACCCCATCCAATTAAAGAATCCGCCATGAAAAAATCGGTCACGCTCTTCTGAATCAACATCAAAATCTATAGAGAACTTGGGCCTTCTTGGGCCTCGGTTCCAGTTACCTCTACCTCTATTTCCTCGACCATGGATTCCCCAACTGAAAAATCTCATCTTGCATGTGTAATTGATTAGAAAATAGTCTTTTAAATAGCCATGCATGACAACTCTTAAAAATATGAAATAGATTTGGCTCAAAATGTATCAGGCTCATGCAATCCAATCCATACAAATTGTTCTAATGTTAATCAATGAGAAGGGGGGTGAAACAGTGTTCTGGGAAATGTGAGGGGTTTGTAATGAGAGAAAATATGATATAATGAAACGGGAGAAAAAATGGTCACTTCTCAATGATAACAACAATCAACTGTAAATTAACCAAATAAAACCTCACTACAATCCACCCAAGATATTTCCACTTCATCCACTTAACACATAAATTCTCTTGGCTGTAATCAATATCAGAACAGGGAGTGAAATAGTGAATCTGGGATATGTGAAGGGTTTGTAATTTGCGGAAAGTGATGTAATGAGAGGGGAGGATAACCATTATTGTTCATGAAATTAATCAAGCGATCCATAAAACATTCCACAGTAAGAATAGATGCATCAAACAACAATCAGATGACTGAGTAATAATTCATGTGTATTTGACTAGTTAACTGTCCATTAATATCCAACACAGTTCCATTACAAAATAGTAAGTATTTCACACAATTTGTAAGAGGTTATGTTCCCTTTATTTGTACATTCTACATTTTATAACAGTCAACAACAACAATCATTCCCAATCTGTAATCATTAACATCCACCACTAGCATACGTTTCTTCAATCCACATCTATATTTAAAAGTCATGTTTCCAAAATAATAATAAAGTCATTATTTCTGCAATAGAGCCAATCAAGATCTGTAATGATATTTGTTCCCATATATATATGCAGTAAAAAGACCAAAATAATCAAAACTTCACATGCCACGCCTGAAATGACAATTGACTATACAACCAACAACCACCATTTAGACACAGGCTATGCAGGAGTAAAATTCCAAGGCAATGAAACCATACCACTATATAAAAAAACAACTCAATGTGACTTAAAAGCCGAGCCAAATATCCAACGCGACTATCATCAACAGTGGTCAATTGCAATAAATAACATGCTTAAAACTCTGAGGGTATCACTGAGTATAAAAACAAACTATCCATACTACACACAAAGCACAACTAACCAAACTCCACAGTGCGACATTTCCACTTATCACAACAAACACACAGTCATTACAATAACTCAACATATCATGCTGAGGTTGTGTGCATTAATAAGTTGTTGGCTCAGTTAAGTCACACCATGATTCAATCAAGTTGTGTGCACTCAAGCCTATTCAACCAACAACACAAGGATGCCTTGGAAAGGCATTCTATAGTTATCCAGATCGATTATCATTTGGCCCCAGGAAAACAATAGTTAGCATGCCCCATGTTTCATTTGAAAAACACCATACACAGAATGCGACCTATGTGAGCAACCCTAAGCATTCGTGACTAATGTTATCCATCAACCAAATCACCATAAGTGCAAAACTAGTGACTACACATCAACCAACAATTCGCCATTGTGGAAAAAAAATCAATCAACTGAACAAGCCATGGTAGTTGTGTATACCCACGCATCTAATCGAAATGGGCAGAGGCCCTTCTGTTAAAAACAACTGAGTAATCTGACATCAGGCGGGTGACTGTGAACTTTAGAAGTGCAAATTGGAAATGTAAGGTTCACGCTATTATGACAGAGGCAGTGACAAAAATCCATACTAGCATGACTGCTATACGACCAACGAGTGAGCTCATATTCAAAGTAATAGACCACAATAATCAGAAGCAACTTGGCAGACTCAACAGTATCCCTATGCAACTCCAGTCTAGAGAGTTAGGGGTTTGTACAGTAGCCTTCACAGGAGGAACGAAACTAACTATAGTAAAACTTCAAGGCCAAAGGTGTACGCTCAAGGAGGACTATGATTCACTTGTGAGTGGGAGACATTTCCTTGTCACGGACGAAACCAGAAAACATGGCTCCAGTTAAGCCCCATAATTGTGAAGGAAACCATCTAGCCATGATTTAAACAAAACCCTTCAACCAAAATACAGTGGTAACAAAGAATTATCACCCAAGAGGGCTAACAACTTCGATGAACTTAAAACTATCACAACATAACCATCCATTTTCCATTCAAAACTAAAATTCCACACAGTTGTGGAACTCAGGACAAACACAAACCCACACAATTGAGCCAAAATCATTTCATAACCAAAGTGAAGTCAAGAATGGCCAAAAGAGACATACATGTTAATCGAAATCCTTAAGAAGAGAGGTGGACGAGTAGTTTCACCCTGCAAAAAATCTAGAGTGTGAGCACAACAACAATATCAAACAATAGTCTGACTAGGGTGGAAGCCAACGGGAAGGGTAGAGGTGACGTGCAGTAAATGCATGTCGCCTCCACCCACATATCATTTACTCAACAATACATGCCAACGAGCCCCCCATTAACACAATTAATCAACCCATGCATCGAGAACATCAACACATTTAAACCATAGCATAATCCAAGTTCCATATAAGAATTCAACCATTCACATTATTACTTTTCCAAATGCGCCACCCATATTCATATTCCCAATATAACTCAAATAAATCGCTCGACCATTATACAACCCAAGAGATTATGTATAGAATCATCACTATTAGCGTGATCAACATCAAACTGAAGCATAGCATAATCACCATACATATGGACTACATAAAATCATAAATCCATTACTTCCATGAGCCATCGACATTCATAACATATGTATATTAGCTACTGATTCCATTAACCAATTCATAACCATTGCATTATCACCTTGCCAAATGCACCACCAAAATTTCCACCATATGCATATAAAAATGTAATTTAACACAATTTCATATCCATTTCCTTGTTAGCTAGGGTTTAACAATAATCAACAAATATTTTATGCATGTAGTTTTGCAGAACTAGGTCCTTTTGCACTCGTTCTAATACCTTGCCTTCTTCAAAACTACCCTTCATGTAATTTTACTAACATGTTTGTTGTGCAGGTGTGAGAAGAAAAAATGCCATATATGAATAACAGGTTGTAGTATCATGAAGGAACAACATCTCAAAGATTAACTCATATCAATGGCAACCATATTCTCATCAACCGTGTAAACCTTTGTAGTACATCATCATAATATTGAAAATGAACAAATCTGATCTTCAAAAGTTCAAGGGGTCCCACCTACTAGCATTATTTAGTCTTATATAATAATAGGCTTTAGCAATACTTTGGAGGCGAAATTACGTTGACGTTTTAAATCGTCAACAGTAGGGAGAGAGACAGAGGAATACAAAGAGGTGAGGTAGAGAGTGAGTGTGTTAGAGTATGGAAGTGAGAGAGAGAAAGGCATAGAAAGGGGATAGAAAGTGTGTGTGTGAGAGTGTGGGAGGGATAGATAGCAAGGCATAGAAGGGTAGTACAGGGAGTGTGTGAGAGTGTGATAGGGAGAGAGAAGATGATAGAGAGGGGGGTAGAGAGAGATGTAAGTGTATGAGAGAAGGGTAGATGTAGGAGAGGTAGATGAAAGATAGTGGGAGGGAGGGGGAGAGAAAGGGAGGAGGGGGGGGAGAGAGCAAGAAAAAGAGGACAGGTAGAGAGAGAGTGTGAGAGGGAGGGAGAGGGAGACAAAGACGGGGGTAGAGTGATGGATAGTTAGAGGAAGGGAAGTAGAGAGGGAAACATATAAGGGGGAGTAGAGAGAGAGTGAGAGGAAGAGGTGGATACAGATGGAGACAAAGAGGGGGAATAAAGAGAGAAAGAGGGCTAGAGAGAGAGTGATACTGAGACTAACAATGAGGAGATAGAGAAAGGGTGGGAGAGAGGTTGAAGAGACAGGGGGCGTAATAGTTAAAGGAGGCAAAAAAGATCAAATTGAGAGAGAGAGAGAGAGAGTGGAAGAGGGAGGGATAGAGAGGGAGTGGGTGTGAGATTCTAAGGTATGTCAAGGCAATATCTAGGTCTAGGTATTTCAATGCATTATGATTTCTAATTCTTTCCATGTCTATGTCTTACCATGTATAGAAGTGTGAGGGAGAGAGAGGGAAACATACAGGAGGTAGAGAGGGAGAGTGAGAGGGAGACAAAGAGGCACGTAGATGTCGGATAGAGAGAGAGAGAGAGGGATGGGGGAATGAGAAATAACAAATAACTTATAAAAGGGTGCTCCCTCTCTTAGGAATGTGTGCACATTCATATAGCACATGTGTGCTATTAGGAACACATGTGCATTCCTAGAGCTTGTTCCATATCTTAAGAAACCATGCATGTTATTTTGAATTCAATGTTTTTGGTGGAATGAACAACATGTATTCTAACTTGGTTGGCTCGAATTTAGGTTCGTGATGACAAACCTAATGGTTAAGTCTACAAATGTATAAAACGTCCATTTTTGTGAATACCTCTCTATATCTCTATCTTTGATGTTATTTTTCTATAGGCTCAAAAATTTAGTTGTTGACGAAACTATAGTGCTATTAGAACACATGCGCATTCCCAGAGCTTGTTCCATATCCAAGAAAAGTCCATGTACGTTATTTTGAATCAATGTTTTGGTGGAATGTGAACAACATGTTTTCTAAGCTGGTTGTCTCATATTTAGGTTCGTGATGACAAACCTAATGGTTAAGTCTACAACGTATAAAATCCACCATTTTGTGAATACCTCTATATCTCTATCTCTTTGATGTTATTTTCTATAGGCTCAAAAATTTAGTTGTTGATCTAAACTATAGACATAGATGTAGTTAATTACGTATATCCTTATTATATATATATATATATATATATATATATATATATATTTTTTTAAATTCATCATTGTTTACTATTTTTAATCTATTTTTTTCTTCGCATATATCGAAATTCTAGAATACATACCTTTCTTATTTTTTTTATAACTTTTTGTCGGCTTAACCATTTATCAACTGAGTTATATGTGAAACTAGAGGAGACAGATACCTACGATGTAAAACAAAAAAAATAATCATGTTAAGACCCTCTTAGCCCGCATGAACAAAATATGTCGTAAGTTCATGGATATATTGACTTTGACAATTTAAAAAAATATATAAATTAATATTATCAATTTCCAAAAAATACACGACACAAGAAAAACGGGTTCTCTACAATTATACAAGTTTTTGGAATGGAATTCAATCGTTAAGGTACTCAACACACGAACAAAAACATGTACCTTATATTTTGTTGGAACCATATTGAAATTTATTGTAAAAGTATATTGAATCCACTAACACGTCATAAGAGACCATCATTAGCTTGCACTTTGATGATTGACACATTGTTATAAATATAATTTAATATAAATATGAGCCAATTATTACTTGCCTGGATTTTCAAAATAGAATGGTTTGAATCCCTGAGTAACCATTTTATGCAATAAAACCACAAGGTTATGACCGCTACTTGTCATTATCTACATAAGGACAATATGCCACTTCATTTAACCGTTTGATTCAACGACCCTACATATGGATTCCTCTTCATTAACCTAAAAATCCTATTGTTATGTAAGTTAGTGACTTTCTCAGAGTTGTTGGTAATAAAATCATGATTACATTTCATATATGCATAATTTATCAAATTAAAAATGGACATTTCATATATGCATAATTTATAGGTAAATAAAAAAATAATAAATTTAAGAATGTTAAAAAGATTTAAATTATATTAAAAAAATTAAAGATAAAATCGTTCACATGTATAGCTTTAGCTTTAGTGTGAAATATATACTAAATATATAATGGTGTCTTTGGACCATCAAAATAATATTTTAAAAATTGAAATATTAGTTTAACTGTATGATTAATGTTTAACATATAATAACATAGCTATTCTACACATTTCATATGCATTCTATATGTTTTTAATGTTGCGATCATGGAATTGGAATTGTGTTCACTTAAGAGAACTCATAAATACATTTTATATGTAAATAATGCCAATAACAGCAGCACATTTTAGTTGATACTTAAAAATATTATCATTGGCTTGAATTCTTTGTGTCCATAATAAATTCTTACCCAACAAATGCCCAATATCAATTACAATATACAACCAAATTCAAATGTGAACATTCAATTATGTTTTTAAATTGTTCATGGAAATGTTTAAGTCAAATTAGTTTCTAATGCTCCTCATGCTATCGAGTTATCAAAAATCTCAACCTAAAACTTTGAGTTCTCCTTGACAACTATGATTTCGATAAAGAGTTGGAACTCCATATTATTCCTGTAAATTTGAATTCATTTATTGTTAGTTCCAATGGAACCTTCTTTAGGGAACTGACTTGAAGTTAGAAATAAGAATTATTTTTCTTCTTAACACTTTTTGTTTGATGTTATTTTTTTATATCAAGTAAATGTGTGTTCGTGTTAGCATATTTCTTTTAATGACTAATTGCTAGTGGTAAAGATGATGTAATTTCTCAAATTTTATTATAAATATGAAATTATAATATTTTTTAAAGGAAAAAATATATTTTATTAAAAATAATAAAATTAAACATTTTATTCATAAAATTATTCTTGTTATTATTAAATAAAATCTATCTAAATTAACTTTAACTCTGGATTTATTGAAGTATGAAATCTTTCAAGGTGTAAATCTTTCCTCAAGTTTTTTTAATCTAAAAAAAGTTTTCACTTCGAAGGACGAGATCCTTCTGCACTCATGATGTGTGTGTGTGTGTAAAATTGATATTGAAATATTTTACTTAAAGTGGACATTGAAATATATTTTTTTAAATGCCATGTGTCAACTCCATATTTGTAACATCTTGGTTTGACCCTCTTGACTATTGTAAGTATTTTATTCTCAAGTTAATAAAAAAAAATCCAAAGCCAAATAAGCATGAGCACATTATACCACAAGAGGTAAAACATGATCGAGATTATATTGAGAACAACATGAAGGAAAATATATAACAAGGAAATATACAAAAATATTGCAAGAAACATAGTAAAACTATTAAACTAAGATTTTGTTAATGATTGATTGGAATACAAAATACTCTAAAATGCAAAGCACACAAGCTAACTACAATGGTGGTAGCTTAAGTCATTGAAGAGAGAGATGTGTTGAATATAGTCTATGTTGATTCACAAGAAGTTGATTACAAAGAGGTTGCAAATTCCTTTTAACATAAAGCATCAATGAGAAAATGATAAGTATTCAAAACCATAACCCCAAAAGATGAAACACCAAAAGGTTTGTGGGCTCCGATGTAGTTAGTTGGTACGTCAACTTCCTAGAGGCACAAATTAACCATAACCCCAAAAGATGAAACACCAAAAGGTTTGTGGGTTCCGATGTAGTTAGTTGGTACGTCAACTTCTTGGAGGCACACATTTTTCATATGATATTTGTTTAGGGCCCTTGTTATCCCATCAAAAAGGTTTATCTAAGAAGTACACATTCTACATGACATAACATCTACGTTTGACTACATGATAGGAACTGTCACGCCAAAAAAATGTTGTTTAGGGCCTCAAAACAACCTTAGATGTTTGAGAACTGTAGAAAATCTGTCAAGATGTGGAACCATTCGAAATTAGAGGAATAAGAGGGTGGACAACAATATCCACCTCAATTGTTCCTCCCCGCTTAGGAATAAATGGTCCCCATTGCATCAATTTCCTCCATTAGATAAGGAAAATTCTACTGAATCTGACTCCTGGTGAGCCACTTGCCTTGTTGAATGAATTTCCCTTCTTTGACGACCCGATAGAGTTGGACGTTCTGTTGGTGGGTAGCCTTCATTTTGGTGTCCATGATCTAACAAACTGTCACCTTTTCAATGCAGTTAGGACTAAATTATGTAGGGTACAATTGCTCTCCCATGTCCAAAGTTTCCAAGAGAGGTGGAAAATATGGTCGAAGTAATTTCACATTAAATATAGGGTGAAAGCCAAGGAAATGGGGCATACTTAATTCAAAATTATTCTCACCCACAACCTTGGTGATGGTGTAAGGCTCGTATCAAAGTGAGATGAATTTTTTATGGGGTATTGTGAGGAGCTCTTTCTGAAAATGCAGCCATACCTTATCTCCCACATGAAACTTGTCTGGTACTCGATGTTGATCATGGTGTTTCTTGTAATTTGCATTGGATTTCTAAAAAATATAAAAAACTTGTTGTTTGATGTGCTGGATTCATTCAAAAAATTTGGTTGCTCGATCAGTCTCAGTTTGAGTATGTGAGGACTCTTCCTTTGTAGCTACAATGGGAAAATCTAAGTCAATGGGGGCCAATGGATGGAACCCCGAGAACACTTGAAAAGTGTTTTGTCCAATAGAGTCGTGGAGAGCTATGTTGTAGCTATGTTAAACATAAGGAAGGATCTCATCCCATGTGCATGGATGTTTGGAATTATACTTCCTCAAGATATGAGAAATCATCATGTTGACTATATCTGTTTTTACATCAACCTGTGGGTGGAAGGAATTCAATATGGTCATCTTGGTGTCCATCATCAACCATAGGCTAGACTAGAAAGTACTCAAGAATCTACTATACGATCTGAAATAATGGTTTTTGGGAGTCCAAAATGAACCCAAACACATGTAAAGAAGACCTTAGAGGTGGCCTTGAATGTGATACTCTTATTTTAAGGTTCCAAAGCTATTATCTTAGAGAATCAATCAACAACTACAAAGACATAGTCATTACAATGCTTGGTTGAAGGTAGACGGGACATGTAATCCATGGATATGGACTCCCAAGGCCTATCAAGAGTAGGAAGATGGGTGTATAGCCCTTATTTCTTGTTGGCACATTTGGAAATGGCATAGGAAGTGCAAGATATGATATACTTGTAAACATCTTGTCGAAGCTTCATCCAACAATGGATCATTCAGATTCATTTTAAAGTAGTTTAAAGTATCTCAACAATGGAATATTCATATAGCTCGATAGTTGGGATCATTGGAAGGCTCAAGGGAGAGATCAACTTTTTACGTTTGGATCTTTGATAACTCAATAACATGGGGAGCATTGGAAGCTTGAGAAATCATATCACATATTTGAGATAAATATGTCCATGAACATCTTAAGAGCATAGTTGAATACTTTCATTTTAGTTTGGCTATGTACTATTGTTGATATTGGGCATTTTCTAGGGTTATTTTGTTGTAAAAAATTGTAGTTAGTCACAAGGAATTCAAGCCAGTGATAGTTTTGGAGTATTAATTGAAATGTATTTTTGTTGTTAGGAATATTTTCCTATGTGGTAATTTTATGAGTTCACTTAAAGGGGTTCTATGATCTTGTTGGTTTTTAAATGAAATTTCTTATAGAATTTGATTGTGCAATAAATTCCATATGTGTGTTATTTATTCCATGTGTTTTTATGAGAAATTTGAAACGATTACATAAAAAATTATTTGTGTTCCATAAATATTAGCTATGTTATCCAATTATACTGGTTAATAAAATCAAGGAATATAATTATAGATTAATATATTTTCAAATACAATAAATGTGATGGTTGTGTGTCAAAACTAAAACTACTACAACAATGAATTTATGTCCAAAGTGAAACTACTACCACAATCAATTTATAAATAAACAAGTGGAGTTGCAGAGAAACAAGTCCCTACCAAGAAGGAAAGGACGTGCTTCGATGTCCATGAAACCCATTTGTTTCATAGAAACAAAGGCTCATGTGGGGGTTTCACCAGTTGATGTTGCATAAGATCCATGCGATATCAAACATCTATGCATATTTTAGTTACATCAATTCATTGAATTAGTGGGAATACGTTATTATCATGGCTTTACATAAAAAATTAATATATAAAAAGTTTCAGTATAGGATTTTGAATTGGTTTCTCGCATAGATTAGACCTCAAGTAATCAATAAGTTTCCGACATGTAGCTTGTATAAATAAAAATAAATGAATAAGCACTCAACATTGTATATTGTTTGTATAAATTAGAAAAAACAAATAAGCACTCAAAAATGTACATTGTGGATATACCTTATATTGATCATGCATGATTAATCAATTGACAATTTTTTTTAACAGTTTTTGTCATAGCAGAATAAGATTATACTGATCCTTATATTGATTGTTCCTTATAAGATTAAGACAAAATATGATAATACTGATCCTTATATTGATTGTGCATTAAATAAGATTATATAGATCCTTATATTGATTGTGCATTATTGATCGATTGACGAATTTTTTGAATAGTTTTTTCCTCCATACATAGATGATATTTGTGATTTCGAATAGTAAGAATTATCTAGTAATGTTTTTTCCAAAACAGTTACATTTGAAATTCCAAGGACATGAGAAAAATAGTATTTGATTACATTATTAACATAAGTTATTTAGAAAATATAGGGAGACAACAATAACAATAACCTAGCATGCATTGTTTCTTTCTCATGCACTGATAGATCCAAGTTGGGTTTAGCTATATGGGCTCACAAAGGTTGTTTGACCGAGGAAGTACCCACAAAGGTGGTTTGACCGAGGAAGGTACTGCGACTGGCCCAATATCGTGTTCTTGGAATTTTGGTAGTTTCACCTATAGTACACGTAGTTCTCCATGCCATTGGTATGGATCCCTATGAGGGGAAGACTAATGTCGAACTTAATCATGTGCAGTTCATTTTTTCCATTTGATTAAGAGAGATTTTTCAATGAGTGAAAAATATCTAGTTATCCTTATAATCAACATGGAAGGTGGTTATTGGACATACCCATGCTCACTTTTGTGCCTAGCTGCAATTTTTCCTATATGGTAATATATTGGCCGAAAATTTGGAATGCACAAGTCATATTATCAATCAAAACTTGAAAACATCGTTACCTAGACCATAACGATGATGATATCGCCCGACTAAATGGTCCTTGATTCCTTGTTCAATGATGACAAATACCATGGAATCGAAATAACAGATCAGTTAACTGGAACAGATGGAATTTCATAGGACGCCATGGAGGGTTCTTATCATCTCAACTTCTTGGGTGTAGGGTTTAGATTTATTAGAGAAATGACAAGAGATTACTATCGCTACGAGACTAGATGGGATAATGTGGATATAAATTACATCCTAGTGGATAAAGATTATGATTTGGCTTATCAAAGACACGAAAAAATCCCAAAAGGTGAAAACATTAATACTTTATGGTATCGAACGAGAAGGAACTGGAGCCATAGAAATTTGATCAACTTCCAAATTTTGTGGGGTGGGAAATTCTTAGATAGTAGACGCATTCTACGATTCCTTCATGATGTCAATACCCATAATTCTATGCAAACCATAAATCAATAATTTAGTCTTCATCTTCACCTAAGAGAGCAACATATTTCCATCTATGAGATTAATCCAACTGTTATGAATACTCATGAGATCATAGCGATAAGAGTTATCGAGAAGGATTGTTATGTGAAATTTTTCATCAAATGATTTTCGTTGGACATCGTGCGAAATAATTTCCATGTTATTATATTTTTCATACAGGTTTCATCGGACAATGGTTTTATCGTCAATTTACATGTCCGTTATGCCGATATCAGTTGCATGTAACTCATTTTTTCTAATATCACCATCTATATGATATTGTGATTACATAATAGGAAAGGATATTTTTATTTACATTCATTAAAGATCTTGTAGGATCTATCGAATTCATTATGTAATAGAAATATCTGTCTCTCTTTAGCATTATATTTGTGTTCCATAAATTGCTCAACACTCTCTTTTCAAGGCATGCCTAACAGATGCAGTCACGGTAGTAGTGAATACCAGCACAAATGGAGACAAACACCATGGAATCAAAATGTTGAATTAATTCGTTATTTGTAGGGGTTGAGCAAGTTAAAGAGGTCAACCTCGAACCAACAAAGAAATTAGTATCTGTAGATAAGGAAATTGTAGTTATACACTAAAAAAATCAATAATTTCACTAATTTATTCTCCTCAAATGGATTTAAGTAATAAACGTGGAAAAAAGAGGCAAATTTTGAAGCTTTACATCTCCTTCTGCCAACATAGTTGTGAGTTATTGTAGGCTCTCCCAGTTTGATAGGACATAGAAATTTTTGTAATGTTTGTAGGTACATTGATTCTTACATGTGTACAATGTGGAGCTCATTTTTTTCTCATGTCAATTGAAAGTAATACATATCATACACAATATATGAAGTTTGTTGCTTGATAAATGAGTTCAGGTATAAAATTTTGATAAGAAAGTTTCCATGACTCATTTATTTCTCTTTAGTCTCAGTTCCACATACGAGAAGGTAATGAATGCTAGAATGACATAGATATAGTCCAAATAATGAATGGTGTAGATAAATCGTTGGATGAGAATAACGATCATTTATTTAAAGTAGCTTACCTTTACGCACCTAAATCCACATGGCATAAGTCAATAACTTTGGTGCAATATTGGAATTTAAGATTATTTTGAGCATGATGACTATGCCACTTACATTAAATTTTTCAAAAAGTGATTGCAAACTTCAAGGTGGTGACCTAAACCTAACACGTATATATTTCGAGTTGTGCATCATCTTTACATTGGTTTGCATGCATGTTTCCCCTACATCAACTCCACTCATTTTGCATCCATCATAGTCACCCATGTTCGATGCCCACCAGGGATCACTCACCCAGCTGCCATGCATGTAAGATTGGAAATGAATGCAAGTCACCTCATTATTTCTTAATACTGTACAAGGTTGTTGGTAACTTGGTTATTTCATGTGATGAATGTGTAACCTTGAACTTTAAACACCATAGAGAGCAGAGGCGCAACACTAGAGAACCCAAAAACAACTCAGAATAATATACTCATGCTTTAGATGCAGATGTATTGATTGGGAAAATGAGGAACTATAGTGATGTGGTCTTGTCTTTCTTTCTCATGAGGGGAAGTTATGTTCTAACTGGTAAGTAAATGGATTTAGATCAAGAACAATTCACAGTCTCATAAACTGTTATAGTGAGTACAACTTCTTCCCTTCATCATAAATTGTAACTCACCTCTATTATACATCTCATAAACTGTAATCCACCTTTACAGAGAGCTCATTGGTTTTTGGGATTGCACATGACAATAACTTGTACATGAAGGCCATCAATACCCTATAGTTCAAAGGCTTGTATGATAGCCATGCCCTTAACTTGTATTCCGGAATTTATGATATCCACGTGAAAAAACCAAACATCAAGAAAACAAATGAGGAGTATGATCATCAATAGCCACTAGCTTCAAATGAATGAGCCATGCATATAGTGTATCAATCATTTAATTAGCCATAGGTCAAGCTATGTATCCCGCTATAAGTATAAGAATCATTTTCTTTTGAATGAAAAGTGAAAGGTGACATGTCAAGCTATGTATCAGGAAGGTGAGATAGAAAGGTTGAATATCATAGTTACAAACAGAACCAATCATTTGTGTTTTGAAGAGAAATAAGAAATGTTTTTCCCTAGCTAGGATCTTATTACACTAGCAGTTGTGTTGTTTTGAAGGCTCTTCCTTGAAGACTTAATACACACAATGAGGGTGTCCTCGGTTGTATCCTTTTCAAAACAAAACCAGAGGGGAGTGGGAATTTCTTCCTTCTAAAACCTTTACATTGGAGAAAACGTTTTTCTCCCTCCCTCCAACTTTTTTTTTTATTCACAATGCACTTAACTAGGCCTGGGAATGAATCATCTATGTATTCATTAGAACCAACATATTGAAAGGGAATGAAGGTTTATGTATATGGGAAGGCATTCGTTTTTGAATTTGCAGCATGACTTCATAGTTTGGAGTTCTTGTTTGGACTTGGCTGGATCTTGGAAGAGTTCAGGGGCCTCAGAAACTGATGAAAATGTGGAGAACAAAAAATAGAACGTCGACCATAGCCCTGCTGACATTAATTATAGAGATCCCATGAGTATATTTAGAATTGAAACAATGACTTTCGGTCATCAAGAATCTCAAGGACGACGTTAAACAATAAATTTGTGAGTACCTAATGATGCTTTGGAAGCTTAAATTACTTGAAATTACAATTGTAAATATTTTAGGTATCAGATTAACAATTAAATGCAAATATGAGCTTCATTATACTCCGTTGTGACTTGAGAGACCCACGCACATGTCCATAATATAAATGGTGTTGGTTTATCTATCGTTGATTTGTGTTTAAATTAGACTAATTGACTAATTAGATTGGAGAGGCAAATACCCAAGGAAGAATGAATGAACATTCCTTTGCTTTGAAGAGAAGGGTGGTTGAGTTAGGGACAGAGTTTTAAAAGCGTTCCCTAATACACTGAGTACAAACATGTTAGCAATGGAATAAACATATTGGAAAGAGGAAACCCAACAACTCTACAAAGTTCAATATTGGTATGACTCAGACCCATTACGCAAGGGATAAATTCTCAAACATTTATATCATATGTACACTATCATCCATTACAATACGTGAATGCTCAAAACTGAAAGGAGTGATATGTTTTTGTATTTATGGGAGAAAAACGTTGAAATACAAGACAATGATTAGTCTCTTTGTTTGATGGAGTTTTGATTATGCAACGCCAAATAATATACATAAATATGCATAGCCATTAAACCTTTGTTCAGGTAGTTCATTCAACAATTAGCGGGCATTCATGGAAAATCATTTTTCAGATCAGCAGTAGGTACGGGTGTTGTAGCAAGTACACACGGAAAATTTGGTTATTGTAATTTAGGGAGGCGATGAGGAAATGCATTCAAATACCTAAAGATAGAAATTGGAAAATATTATCAATTTTTCATTTTCGTTTTTCTCATGGAATCAACTGCTACATCAAACATATTTTACCAATTATGTAAGGATGGTGGCAAAGCAAGCATCTTAGTACGGAGCAGAGGCATAGATAAGAGACAACTTCACAAACATACCAGATGCTTTTGTAAAGGATATATAAGCAACATGTAGGTTTTCATGTTGGTTTAGGTGGAAGCAACATATTAAAGAAATAACAACTGCAAAGAAATACAATGCGATAGGGGCTATGAGTATCTTCAGAAACATTAAATGTGAAGAAGTAATTCTAGAATGATTTCTAGCGTTACTTAGTTGAGAATTTTTTTTTCTTAAATGTGTGCATGTAAAGCAAGATAAGTTAAGGTATTGTCGGTCAATGCCTCGGGAAGAAGAAAAATAAGAGGGGAAACTAAAAACTTAGGTTAAAGTGGATGAAATTTCAAACTAAATTTTATGAATTTTATGAATCTTTAGGTTAAAACAGCTCGAGCACATTGATTTATGTGCCAAACTAATAGAGAAACAAAAAATCGATTACTATAATCTCCAAAGAAAAACATGTAAAATCCAAGGAATTGAAAACAAGGAAGAGAATACATAGTGAAAGGAACATTATAGTTTAGCTAAGAACCCAAAAGCATGAAAATATGTAATCACTAGTTTTTTCATAAATTATAACAATAACTTAAATTTATAAATGTAATAAAATATTATCTATGTGGACTAGCTATAGTGGCTCACACTACAATAGTTGAGGCCTTTAGGTAAGTCCTAGAGCTATAGTTGAGGCCTTTAGGTAAGTCTTGGAGCTAACTCCCTAAGTGGGCCAATCTCAAGATAAGTCTGAGAGTTAATCTTTGTGTGTCATAAATCTTAGTTATGTTGTTGACTTGTACTTGTTAGCCAAAGTAGATACATCTTAATTTTAGATCTATCAACTATGGATTTATCATGTACTAAGAGGCATCAAATTTATTGAGGTGCAAATCTTTCCTCTTAGTTATGTTGTTTACTGTACTTGTTAACCAAAGTAGATACATCTTAATTTTAGATCTATCAACTATGGATTTATCATGCACTAAGAGACATCAAATTTCTTGAGGTGCAAATCTTTGCTCTTAGTTATCTTGTTGACTTGTACTTGTTAGCTAAAGTAGATACATCTTAATTTTAGATCTATCAACTATGGATTTATCATGCACTAAGAGACATCAAATTTATTGAGGTGCAAATCTTTCCTACGTTTTTTTTGTTTTAAAAAAAGTTTGCACCTCAAGGGATTTGATGTCTCTCAATCATGATAAATCAGGAGTTAAGCACGTATCTTTGGAATAAGAAACTTTTATTTTCAATTACTTTATCTCTCTTAAAGTGGACATTGATTTTTTTTTTTTCAGTATTAATATTTTTTATCGTTCACAATTAAATATTCTTATTGGTATTTTTATAGATACCAAATTTCAACTCCATATTAAACATTGAAGGAATTACAAATCTCCCTCAAAATGAAAAGTAAAAACACCTATATTTTTCTCTTAGTTTAGGTGGATATTGAAATATTTTATGTATAATGGACATTGGAATATATTTTGTTATTAATCATTTTTTTAAACCCCATATGTCAACTCCATTATTTTAATTAAGTTAGACATTGAAATATTTTATATACTGGAGACATTGAAATATTAATATTTTTTAAATGCCACATATCAACTTATCTCTTTATCTTTTTATATCTATTAAAATATTTTATTTAATATGGATATTGAAATATTTTATTTATGATCCACATTAAAATATATAATTTATTATTAATATTTTTATAGATATCAAATGTCAACTCCATAAGATAAATACCTATATTTATAAATATTTATAAATTTATAAGACAAAAGAATATGAAATTATAAAAATAAATCAAGATTATAAATGTAATCGAGTGGCTCAGTGCAATAGTTCCTCGAAGTCCCAGAGTTAACGGCCTAAGTGGGCCGGCCTCGAGGTAAGTCCGGAGCTCACTCAACGTATGCGCCCCTAGTTTACCCTCACACCATTTTAAGGGATTGGGTTTTCTTTCCGAACTACATTTCGGGAAGAAAAAAATTAAAAATAAAATATTATTAAATTTAAATAATAAAATAAAATATTTAAGTATTTAATATTGATTTTTTAAATGCATAAAAAATAATTTTAATAATATTAATAATTAAAAATAAGTTAATATATATAAATATTAATTAAAAATAAATTAAATATATATAAATATGATTTATATTAATTAATATAAATATTTATAATGTCAATGTAATTATAAAAATATTAATATTATAATATCAATTAAAATATTGTATTTTCTTTTTAAAATCGAACTTCTAACTATATTTGAGATATACATATTCTACTTTGCTTTGGATTTTACATTATAAACGTTTAAGAGAAAACAGATGTCTTTAATCATTAAATACACTAAAATATATATTTTCTTGCTCTCACTAATTTGTTGAAAACTCACCATTCCTTTTATGATAATTGAAATACAAAATTTTCATAAAATTTCACCACTTAAAATTGTATCCCGCACGAATATTAAATTTGGGTCAATTGTATCCCGCACGAATATTAAATTTGGGTCATCTAATAAAAGAAACCCACCCGTTTAATCAGCTATGCTAACCAGAATTGACATTACTATGGTTATTGTTACATCAAAAGTTCATCTTAAGTTTTTTTTTAACCAAATTTTTAAAATTTATAAATTATATACATTTTTTATGTTACATTATTGTAAATAATTAATTAATTATTTTTTTATTTAAAAAATATTAAATTATGTTTATTTGTTTATTTAAATATTTTTCTATTACTTCGAAGGCCAAGACTATAAGGATGAATGATGAGATCATGCTGATCCTACATTACTTTACTTTGATTTTTAAACTTTATGTGTTATTTAAAATTTATAAAATAATTTATATTTTTTTAATTAAATAAAATAAAGTTTTTAACTTAAATATTTGTGTTATTTAAATTTTATGAAATAATTTATATTTTTTAATTCAACAAAATAAAGTTTAGAGTGAAGGATGAGATTATGTTCATCCTATATTGATAATGATAATAATGATGATTAATGTTCACTAAGGTCAATTGGTTTATTAAATCTTAAGAGAGTAAATGATTACTTGTCATTCTTTATGTATAGCTATAGAACTCTAGATTACTTCAAACTTTAAAGTTTTATCAAAATTCAAAATAATTCAAAATAATTCAAAATAGATTTCAAAATATATTAATAAACTTTAATTACAATTAAAAAAAATAACTACTTTTGATTTATGTATAGCAATAGAACTCTAGATCACCCCCAAAATTGAAATAGATTATACAATATTAATATTTAAAATTTAAAGTTTTATCAAAATTCAAAATGGATTTCAAAATATATTAATAAAATTTAATTACAATAAAAAAAATATTAATAAACTTTAATTACAATAAAAAGAAATTGAACCATTTTTTCTTTATGTATAGCCATAGAACTCTAGATCACCCAAAAAATTATTAATTATATGACCTTTAAAAAGATCATGAGTGTTCTAAATTTCTATTTATGATTATCCTTCTGGTCTCTATCCCTAACAATGGCTTTTCCATTTCTAATTATTGCCCATTTTCCTTCTTTCCTGGCTTCTTTTACCTTTTGAACTTCCTTTTTTAATTGAGCTTGGTCTTCGGGAATGAGGTCTTCATTTATAAATATTCCTGACCCTTTTAAGCTTGGAGATTTACCAAGTATGTTATATTTATGGTCATTACAACTTACTTTGACACAGATCAACCTATCTTTATGATCAATTACTTTTCCTAGCCTCTTTGCTTCTATGATGTAAGTTGTATCAATTTGTGATTTATTTTTTAATTCTTCTTTTACTATTGCTAATGTATCCTCCTCTTGCTGTTCTTTTATACAAAAAATTATGAGGTAAGGTTATTTTGTTACACTCATGGTCCAGTTCGATTAGCTTATTCATTTCCTCTTTGATGGGTTTGATATCCAATTTGTTTTCCATATTACTGAGGGTCAAATTGTTGGTTAGTTTTTCTTCTAGATCTTTAATCCTTTCTCTCAAGTTGTAATTTTCTTCAACCCCTCCTTCTTGGGTTGATGGTTTATCTTTTTCCATTTCTTGAATTCTATCCTTCATTGTCTCCATTTCACTCTTGAACCCTAAGAATATATCCTCTATTTGAGTTTGAATAGTATCTTTAATTTTTTTATCAATCATTGCCTCTAGCTCTATTTGGAGTTTTACATCTCTTTCTTCACTCATTTTTTCTAATGTTTCTAACTCTATTTGGATTTTGACATCTCTCTTCTCTTTTTTTTTCTACTGATTCCATATAATCGTAAAGGATCTTTATGGTGATTTTGGGAGACCTCCCCTTGTTAGGCTGAGCTTTTGGAATAGGTGGTGGAGTGCTCATATTAAAAAGAAGAGAACAAAAAATGTAACAATTAATATTATGGATTGACTTTGTCTCTCAAATCAACTTTTACTTATGAAACTTAAAATAAATAATAAATAAAATATATTTAAATCTCTTTATGTAAAATTAAAATTGAATCAAAGT